>MU918252.1:0-10246 GCA_036418165.1 Cooperia oncophora | reverse complement strand
GTTGATTTGGAAGTAATCTTTCTCACATTTACATTCTTTTCACTGAACAAAATAGCATCAAGGCGAGGAAAATAGATCTGTACGAATCTGTTGAAAGATAGCACCACTGTGAGCACGGTATAGGCAACGTAGGCCGGTGTCGCCAAAACTCCCATAGCCTGAAACAACGCAGGTAAGAATCGGGTTTCCTGCTCATAATACAGGCTAGAATCGTGCCGAGGAATCTGCAGTTCCGGGCGATCAACAAATTTGTATTGATTTGGAAATCGCTTTCCAGAAGGAGAGAAAGTGAAAGTTCACAAGGTTGTAGGCTAGAAGATGGCGGACAAACCTTTGCCAGTGCTGGATGCACCACTGATTGGAGTATTGTGAATATTCCAGTGACAAAATGTGGCAGACATTGGACGACATCGAACACGCCCAGAATGAACATCAGCTTATAGCAAGACATTCTGATGAGATCGTTATCTCTCCACAGCATCTAAGAAGCAGATTTTTAAGGGTATTCTGGTTGAGGCTGGCTGGAAGTGTCGATTTTTTGTGATAGGTGGAAAGACTACTGCGTGGTTTGGAGTTCCAGTAATTAGTTGCTATTTCACGCAGGACCCCTCATGTTACTATTAAAACCCATCTGCTGCGGCAGAAGGTCCCCTTTCAAGAGCTCTTTCTTGTCTAGCTGAGCTCCTCTGGAATCGGTGAAGACGGGACGGTTGCAGGAGTGGGAGTTAGCCTATCACCAAGCGCTTCCAAACCATTGCAAAAACCTGAGATTTCTGACATTAGAGATGTCAGCGCACCCTGCCCCCCCCCCCTCCTCCGTTTTTGTCAAACTCTAGTCCTAGCAGGGAATTTCATGCAAAGTGTTCCCTAAGAGGTCATCCACCTTCTTCATCCCAGGAAAATTGTCGAGGAGACTGAACTAGAAAAACGAATTAGTTGTTTTGATTATGGTCAAGGACTAATAATGAGAGACATATGATTTTTTCATAATTGCTGATAATCAACTTCTAATCACCAATTTTTTTAATGCCTTACCACCAAAATTATAGAGTAAGCGCATCCACAGGCAAAGGAAAGGGCCATCATAGAACAACCAACGATCACGTCGCTAAGTGGAGTTCGGCCTGGAACACTTTTTTGAAAACGTGTATATCAATAAAGAAAGCAAACTATTAGATCGGATGGAAAGTCCTGTGACACTTTCAACAAACTATTCTGAAAAAGAAAATCATGGCGCACCTTGTGTCTATTCCTGGTAGCTGGGGAGGATTTTCTAAGCTCCACAGACGAGGGTGCTTTGGGTTTGGAGCGCAGAGGTCAAAAATTCTCAAGGGTGAGGATGGGAATTTATGAACCTATCCTACATTACGAGTTCCTCTAGGGTCACTGTGTAGTCGACCACCACAAAAGAATTACGACAATTTGTCCAGTTTGTGGGGGCGCAGTCGAATGTAACCACCACTTAGCTCGTTGTGATCGTTTATGAGATCCTCACCTCCGTAGTCAGTTTCCTCCATATGCTTCAGTGGTGTGCTTTGGTGAAACAGTCGTTCTGAGCTTCATTCTTACAGTATACCATTGAAAAAGTGTCTGAAATGACTAAAAATAAAGAAGTCAAAGGCACCACGCTACGATTTGGCAGAACAACATCGCATTGTTTTTATTGTTTCCTAGATCGATGTCAAGAAAGGAAAGAATCACCAGCCCAGTACATTCTGTACATTCTTTACTGGCTCGATGCAGTACCTAGTAGAAGACTAGAAGACCACATGAGCCACCTCCATTACTTGTGCTTTGCTTTGGCTTACCTTTCAGTGGTGCTTCTGTGGTGCTTTTTGACTGTCAAGGGAAGACGGAACGAGCTTATACCGCTATATTTCCTGTGCTAACCCACCAGCGAAGGGTAAACCAGTCGAGGATGCATGGAACAACTCAAGAAATTGGACACTTGATGTCCTCAGCCACGTAAGGAAAAAAATCGCCAGAAGCCTGATATTCCATGCCAAGTTGATGTTGATGCATTATCGCCGTATAAGGTAATTTGTCGCATAGAAATGCTAATTTCCATATTAGTCGCATTGGTTTTCGAGCTTGAATCAGGTGTGATTAAGGAGGCAACGAGCGCGTGCAGACTGCTCTCTTAATTGTAAAGAAGTATTGTGACGCTTCGATGCCGGAAGTATTTGTGTTAACTCCATTACCTGATTAACGGCCTTCCACTACAATGTCTTCAAATGGCATTCAGCCATAACGATGGTCCCTGAACGGGCACACGACGGGTTGTTCTTCTAGCTTTGTGGTGAATTATGATCAAGATACTTTGTGCTAGAGATATGAAAGTATTATAGGCAAGATTAAAACGAGTGATTTGGAGCCGTGTCCGATAATTGTGCCGTTTTTGGAACTTTTCCCTATCAACACAATTGCTTGTGGGAGTTTCTCAGAGAAGGCAAAGAACGCCACAATCTCACCACGTGATGTTTCGGGTAGTTCAGATCGCAAAATTCTGCAAAAAGCCGGATTTTCATCGAAGATCTTTGGATCCTTTAGACTCAGAGCAGTTGAGGTGTCAGTGAAACCCACCCAAAAGTTGACAGAAAGGATGTACACTCTAGTTCGAGTTACATTTGTTGAAACGACAACATGCGACAACAATTGGTAGAAAACGAGTGATACGAATGATATGATACATCTTATCACTTGTTCGCTTCAACAACTGTTGAAGAACGGGTTTGCCACTGCGCCGAATTCATCCCGCCTGACTGTATCTAATTGTAAGGTGTAGATTTTGGGGGGTGATTTGGTTTGAGCGAACTTGTTACCATAGAATTTCCCTGAGCCACTTCAGGTACACTTCTTTCTCCAGGTATCTTAGCGTGCCTATGATATGCTTGTTCAACTCAACATTGCGTGTGAGGCCTGATAGAATACTAACGCGAAAAACGGGACGGGAAAATTCGGGTGGAGTTTCCTGGCTACAGTAATTATTGGCCAAAGTTGAAAACAAGCGGTGCCCTTGTTGCAATTAGGATGCAATCGTGCCGATTTTTCAATGTCAGAGATGCACCACATTCAGTTGGGATGGTGTCAGAAGGGGTGAATGAGTCTTCCCCGGCAGCGTTTTCTACCAATAGCGATTGAATGGTGGTCGATCTGGAAGCCTGCTCGAAACTCCGCCCCGGCGCGATGTATACCACACGTCACCCGATGAGTTGGCGACTGTATCAGCGTATAATGTAAAGGAGTATTAGAAGAAATTCCATTTGACCCCGACTGTATTGAATAAACAAGAGCTGAACAACCGGCGTGACAAACTTCTTGTCAAGTCAAGGTTTCGAGGCAAGTTGTGAAAGGTGCGTTTATAAGGGCAAATAATCCCAGAATATTCTATCATAATGGGTTAGAAATTGAAGGGCTAATCGGTTTTCTAGCTTATATGAGTGCAATTCAAATCGAAGAAATGGGTCAACTAAGGCGATCATGGTGCATAAGGCCTTTCTCAACCCTCTGGTGGAGATCAGTGTCGAGGAAAGCAACTAATGGTAAGGCAAGTGACTTAGACGAAAATCTGGTAGACTTCCGAAGCGCCGGGACAAATGCTCGCGTTTGTTATAGCTGGAAAGAAGTGGTTGTTTTCGAAAACTCGTTAACGAGGCAAACGTTCTTTATAATAACAGATGGAACAATGTAGCCGACTCCCCTTTTACAAGCACCGGATTCGGCTACTACTCCTTTATGTGAGCAACCTTACGACCGATTAAATTACTTCGTATTTCAGGCTGGCCTGTTCTGGTAATCCAGACAGTTTCTTGAAAAATATGGCGGAAGGTAAGCAATAATATGAGGAAAGAAAAGAGGATTTGTTCAACGGGCTCAATTTTACCAGGTCGAGTTACCCCGAGATGTTTTGTAATTGTTAGGTGATCGTCACGATCTAGGTAAGCTTGCCATAGTTCGCAACGACAGCAAGCAGGCGTATCGCGGCGACCGTCGGGCGACTCCGCTGAGTCGAAGATAGACAGTACGTGCAGAAGCGTGCCCCAACGCTATTACTTGGACCGCTCCGAAGGCTTTCAGGGAAAGCGAGTTCAATTTCATGACTTTTTTTCCTTTAACTGCAATTTTCTTAGGTACTGAAGCTTGGTTTGACACAAAGAAAGGTGAACCCAACTTAATGGCTTTTGTTTTCTATTTTCTTTCTTGATTCAGGATAGAAATGAGCAAAAGCGTGAGAGCTTCATTTAGGGTAGGTTTTTATTGTTTCTTTTTTTCGAGCTTATACATGAGGTTATAAAGTTTTCACCTGTCGATGTTGCGTAAAATGAATTAGTGTTAGTTGGCTTTCTAGGTGAGTTTCTTTCTGTTTCTTTTTTTTCTCTTCGTTGTTTGAACTCGACTTGTGAACTATAAATGTTTTGGAAGTTGGAACAGTTCAGACGATAGGAACTTTTGAGGCGCAAAATTGAAGACATATAAAACAGAAAGAAAGCAAAAAAAAGAAGCTACCCAGGAAGTGGCAGTTGTCTCTTATTCGTAATCTAAAATAAAGTGAACCTCTATTACGCCTCATATTCCAGATGCCGCTATGTATAAGTAGTAAGTTATTAGTTAGTAGCACGTTTATCAAGAAGAGAAGAATGTCTGCAACGATTGTGATTACCTTATTTATCAAGCGAGCGGTCCATAATGAGCGTTTGGGGCGCGCTCTGCAGCGGCGAGCGCGCTCAGGCAGCGGCGAGACCGCCCGACGTGCGCCGTCAGATCGCCGCTGCTGTCTGCGAAGCCTGAACGCTGCTAACCAACAGGTGTCATAGTGGCCAGGGGAGACAGAGAGCTCAACGACTGCAAGAATACTTCTCATTGCTACTATATATAGTTATACTATATTAATATATATGGTGAGTCCAAACATGGCGCTCTCCCTGGTTCAAGGGGTTTCCAGCCAATATGACTAATATGAGACCTTGAACGGACGCATTCATGAGAAAGGTGGCGAATGGCGTGTTTCATCTCCGCGGCGGTCTGCGGACAAACAGATGGCTGTTCGTCTCCGCCGGTCTGCGGACAACTTGAACTCAATTCATTTAAACGCGCGGGATTTGTGTTTTTCTCTGCTCTCTCTCGTCCTACGGCACTCTATGATCATTGTGACTTCGCACAACCCACCTTTTTCACATGATAAGTGGCTCACCCACCCCGGAGTACCATCCTCTTGAAAAAGCTCGTTCCCTGGCTCGCCATAGTTTCTTGAACTCTCGATGCCTTGGCAGGCGCTGCCTCTGTCTGTCTGCGTCTCTTGGTTTCGCAACAGGACCATGCACAAAAGTTCAAGATGTCACGCAACCGTCTCCGCCTACTTAGTTATTGCGGAATGCGCCTTTGAGCCAACGAGGAGGCCAAGTGATGCCGGATGCTGTTGCTGAGCACTTTTCAGTGAACAATCTTCCAGGTCTAGGCCTTTCTTCCCGTTAGGGTCATTTACTGAAAGATGAGAGAAGGGATAGATGGATCCTGAATTCTACAGCGACTGGAACTGCAGTAAAGGCCGAAGAGCTTAGAAACGACTGCATGAAAGAGATGAAGAGCAACCGAATGGCTTAGCAGCTGGGCATTAATGAAGTCCGTTGCTCACAACAAAAAGCTCAATTCAAGTCATTCGCAAACTATCAATTTATTAATTAATGCTAATTTCTCCGCTTATGAACCGCTTCACAAAGGCTTACGCAATAGTTTTTTTTTGAAGTAATTACCGTACTTTTGAGTAACTTCGAATTGCCACTAATTCCTTAAGTTCTTCGTTAATTACAACTGGCCGATAAACGTACAGTACCCCACACGTCATCGGTAGAATGTAATAAAGATTTTTTTCTGTAACTCAAAAAAACTGGGGCTTCTTCCAGAGAAAGCAGTCCTACAATCTGAGTCTTGTGTTTTTCTGCTTTTCGAGCTCACAATGTTTTCTTCTGGAAAAATCTGCTGTTGTAAGGGGATGATCACTCAGAATAACTAACTTCTCTCAATAATTTGGAGGTCAGTAATGACAGCTGAGGGCACCAGTAATCATGGAAAATACCTCTACAAACCCAGCCCACTTCTTTCAACGAAACGGTAGGGATTCCTTGTACGGTAAAGTACGATTTTTCTGCTTCAACCCACGAAATTTCTGGAATTCAGCGGAGGGATATTCCTTGATACCATCATTCTCGTATCTCATCTCATCATCTCTCACATATCCTTGCTTTTTCCTCCGGTAGCATAACCGGTGAGGATAGTGGATGCGGAACTGTCATGATATTATAGAACGAAAAAGCAGCTGAAAAATAAAATCCATGTGCCTGTGACGAGAGTCTGCCGCAAAAGGCAGTTGTAATATGAGTCAAATTGTCAACCAAGCGAGAGCTAGTTGTTAGAAGTTAATGGAATTCGCGAGCAATCGTACATGAATTACGCTTTGACGATAGTAATGGAAATCTGAGAACAGGAAGCTGAAGAGATATGTTGAAAAGCAGAAAATGACGACATTTTAGAAGACACTGAAAGCACTGAACGCCAGGGAGTACAGGAGGAAGGTGCACCGCGCCACAGCAATAATGATGGTGATAGTGAGTAAAAAAAAGAACAGGATAAGGTTGAGCACATTGCTTCTCCTTAGTAACGAATTCGAAGCCTAAATGCTTGAAAGGGCGAATGGAAGATGAAAATGTTTGTCGAAATATGAATTTTAGAGGCTGAGCTTGAGGTTTTTTTGTCGATTCCTTTTTTAGGCAGTCCCTTAATGAGATGCCTGACGCGTTCCGCTACCTTTCGTAGCAGATTTTGGATGCGTCGTGACCTGCCTAATGGTCGGGATTTTATTCCCACAGCTGGTCACTTTTTAAGGGGCACCACCTGCCCTGATAACATCTCTTTCCAAGTACTGGAATTACCTCAGAATAACTCCACTGCGCAGGATACCTAAGACATGTTGCTTGTGAAAACACATGTTTTCAAGGTATGCATGCTTCGAAGATGTATTTGGAGATAAGTTGCGTAAAAGCGGCGCAAAGCCTCCAAAGTTAGTCAGAATGCAGGCTAGAAACGACATGATCTTCCAAAAACCGACACTCTGAGCATCGTGAAGGAAAATGGACGAACTGGCAAAATGGTAAGGTTACTTTTGCTAACTTCATGGACTTGCCTACTTGTACCACCTCACCTGCACTCCCAATAGTCATCAAGTTGCTCCAATTAGCACCACGAACATCTTGATACCTTCCTGCCACATGTTAGGCTGCCTTAGTGGCATAGCACGCATCTTCTGTGATCATCACAACGGGGGGGGGTCGTATTTGCCCTCGATGGAGGGGGGGGGTCGTAAGCGCATCGCCCACTCCAAAGTGGAGAGAGCACTCGGTACAGGTGAAAAGAAGCTCGAAAGGGACGATGAAAATGACAATAAAGAGAACTAATCACTATTGAACTATTCCTATGCCCAGAGAGAAAAATTTTCGCTGAAACTTGTAGTAGATGTTATCAGATGTCCTGATCACGAGTATGACATCATTTCTTCGTACCTCCATATTAAGCGCTCTGCTGAGGCTGAAACTGGGAAAACGAATGATTTCTCTCAGGCCAGGCTCAGTCTCGGCAAAGCGCAGATGACGTACGCTGACACTTGCGCCAGGAATAAATGTCATATTTGAAAACAGGATGTCAAATAACCCCTGAACACAAGTTTTCATCGATTTTGGTGGTTTAGGGTATATAGGCGGCGGCGCCTGTGGCGCTGCGCCAAAAAACCCCAAATCACGAAAATTGATTCAAAACGGATATGATATTCGTGCTCAATAGGTCGAAGTGACACTGTGTGCAAATTTTCAGCCAAATCTGGCCTTCTAGAAAAAAAAACGATAAAGGAGCGGTCTGATTACAACAGACTGGGGTGGGAATAGTTCAATAGTGGCGGAAACTAGATCACAAACTTAAAAAAATACCGAGAAACTAAAAAGAAATCTAGAAAGCGTTGAAATACACAAAATAAATGAGAAAAAACAACTTACCAAATTTGTATGCTAGTTGTTCGCGCCGAAAGTGCCGTCTCATTGGTACACGCTATTTCACGTCCCACAGTCAATTTCAAGCCAAACGCTCGAAAACGCTCGAAAAGTACCCCTCATTTGAACACCCATAACTTCGTTGAAAGTTAAGCTATCGGAGAGGGGAAAGTAGGAATGAGTAGAGCTAGGTTGGCTCTTATCACCTGAATTGAGCGATTTCAAAAACGTTCCGATTCCAGAGATTTTCCCCGTTGTGATCATCGTTGTGATCCGTCTGTGATCATTTTTGCGAACCGCGAGTCGCTACGCTTTGGACGTCCATGGCAAGCTTCATACACGGCCTTTCGTAAAAAAAGAACTGTGCCGGAAGCTTGAAGATTTCTACTTTCCAGCAGGGCTTTAATTTTCTCCCTAGGCTTGCTATTCGAAAAAATTCCCCGTTGTGATCATCTCGTGCTCACCCCCCACGACACGAAAAATCAACCCCTCCGAGGCCAGGAAACCTCCAGTTGGCTTGAAGACTTTGGTATGCTTCTGAAACACATGTTTCCGCAAAGGGTATTGAAGAATGGTCTAATGGGCGCCAATTGGCATCACCTGTGCAATGCGCCATGCATGGGGCTTTCACGCAGGTTTTGGAAAGGTGTAACTTCTAGATAGGGCTTCCCAAGTGCAAGCGCATGTGCTCCTACGATCAGGAAAGTCCGGCAATGTACTTTCCTCTGTTTATTCATCGTCAGTCGTAAGTCCTTTCCCATTTATAAATTCATGGTGTCCTTGTGGGCGGTGATGGTAGCTCCTATCATCGCCCTTCCTCGTAGGTATAAGTGTCAGTATGCTACACCAGCGCCAGAGTGCTGGACGTCTGGACGTGCTTGGGACGTACGTAGGTACTGCGACCTCCCCCCCCGCTCGACAGCAAAATTTTGTGAAAAAAAAACCAGAAATTTTTTGGGGAAAACGGACAAAGTGGAAGGAGGTTGATCTAGGGAAGAGGTAACATGGGGGGGAGGGGGGTCGTACCTGAAGATGGAATCAGGGGGGGTCGTATTTTCAGGAAAATCGATCACATACGCAATGGGTGCCCTGGCCTAGTGGCATATCCTTGTGAGCTCAAGGAGGAATGCGCTCCATATCAATCCGCTTCATAGATTCTTGCCATAAACGTCCGAAGAAAAATTTGAGGGAATTTTTTTTTTTACCAATTTTCACATGTGAATTATCAAATCTGAAGAGCCACCGAAAGTCATGGAATGTGGGACTTCTTTCTTACTAGGAAGCTTTCTCCAATACAACTCCGTAACATTCGTCGAACGAGGCAAACTTTAAGAAATAGTACCTTGCGATGTCAACAGCTTCAGGTGTGGGAGGGGGAGGGAGGGTGTGGTGCACTAGGGAGGAAAAATAAGCAATCGTACAAAATTCGCCGAATTAATTACGATGGCTCCCCCACTTGCCACCTCTGTAGTGATCAGGCACGCTCCTCGCATCCTTACGATGAGGTTTCCACAACGTGCATTCCTAGAAGTCCTGTTGCTGTTGTCCACTAAAACCAATCGAAGATCACTCCCGTGAATAGATCCTCGATCAATGCTGATATTGCAGAAGAACGGGTGCCCAAAATGGGGAGATATGTTTGGCCTCAAATTTTGTTCAGCTATTTCATCCAATCAATTTCTTCTACTCAATGGTAAATCATTCTGTTCCGGTTATGGTACTTGATGAACATTGAAACGATCAGGCTCTTGAAGTCTGCCAGCTGATAACTTGAGAAAGTGAGTTTTTTCCCTCTGATCATTGCCATTCCAATCGATTCCGTACATTCAGCCTGACTTATGACGTATTTTCCAATGTTTCTAATCTCCTCAAAAATCCGGACATACCACCGGTTGACCTTTCAAACGTTATCAAATGTCAACATTACACTAAGCAGCATCAAAGTACTTCATTTAGGGCCCATCTTTGGGAGAACAAAGGCAAACCTATTGGTATATTGTGCATGATCACGATCTCAACAACCACACCACTCTAATACCATGAGAGGTATATCGCAGTTTAAGGACGGTCCTTGCCATGTCCAAGGCAAATAGGTCCGCAGCTGCAGTAGCGTGCCACTTTCTCTGCTCAAAAATATACGTGATCGGGGCTGCAGGGTGGTGGCATCCGAGCGCCGTCTCCATATTCTGCCCGCGCTATCCTCAAGGTGTAGC
>MU918249.1:11573-28252 GCA_036418165.1 Cooperia oncophora | reverse complement strand
AGCAGGCGATCGTGGTCATCGGACATAATATACTATGAAACGTGTCTAAGCCATCATTTTAACTTGTGCAGCTCATTTTCAAAAACTGGAGTCGTCGGAAAAATCGTACCTCTGAGATGAGAAAGATCGTGGATTGAAGAATGTACAGCTATTCTTTCACTGCGGTGGTGAAGTAGTGACAAGTGGCGCGCTTACCGCTTGCGCGTTCCACGGGTCAAATCCCGGGTCGCCTCCCGCCCAGGCCAACCATGCCCTCTACTCCCGAGTCCGATGGTGAGCAAAGCAATGCAATAAAAGAATTAAGTTTTTGCATTTTTTTTCTGGGATGCTCCAGTCATTTTCCCTTCAAAAACGGGATCGCATTTTCAAAGCGATTGACCTGTTAAATGGTTCATGGGGGCTAAATGATGTAGAAGTGTTTGTGGTCTCGGGGGGGGGGAACCTGATAACACCCTAGTGCTTCAGAAGATTGGAAAGCTTGTTTCTGCTCAGGATCAAGCGATAGCTTATCCGGGTTCTGATCCGCAGACGATGTCATGATCCTTGAAAGTGACAGGGCGTGGAGAGGGTGTGGATTGAAGCACAATCATGACGGCCTTTCACCAATGATGCCATCCTGGGTGCGCAACCATTGACCACCCACTCCTTCCCTTCACACGCCCTATCGTTTGCAGGGCTGGCATCGGCTCCACACACATATTCTGGTGTCATATAATAAGGGTGATGAATTTCAAAGCCAAATTTACTGGTGTCAGACAACTAAGAACACTATCCTGAAGAACAAACTCAGGGGAAAGTTTCGAGGTTAAAGTTGAAGTGAGAAAAGAAAATCTCAAGAAAATGTGATGTTTGTTCCGTGCAGATTTTCTTTGTAACCCCTAGCCTCATTACTACTCAGCTATCAACAACATGTGTACCGCTCCCCGACGGTCTACGGTGCAAGTACAATTGGAGTAGGTGGTTGTTATGATTGTACGCCCCAGTGTTATATATAAACCGGTCCTGGCAACATAGAGGCATCTTGGTGAACAATTTCAAATAGCATCTATTGTCAGTTCATACTTTGCTGCGCTCTGGTTACTTCCGGAGTGAGAGCATAATGTTGCATCTCCGGACCACCGGAAGTGAATAGACCGTGTTTGCGTTCTGTGAACTTCCATCGTCTTGAGTTGCGTCAAATTTGGCAAATGTTATCATCCTGAGAGGTCTATTTAACGCGTATCAGCACTGCTCTTTCATCAATGACTGTTCCACATCAATTGTCATGATGTTATGTGGTAGATACTACTCTTTGAGTTTCATATTTTACTTTCCGGCCGCACGATACGTGCTCTATACGCACCATTTCATTCACTGTCTTTTGTCTTATTCTTCTTATTCATTCATCTTGCATTCTAATGCTTTTCGCATCCATCTTCTTCTCTTATGCTGTTCGACGGAATAACGTGCAGTTAATGTCTAGGTTGGATCAAACACCAGTCAACATTCCATAGCAAAATCACGTTTTTGAGAGACGGTTTTCGATGCCTTCTTGAAGACCAGAGACCCCTGCAGCACAAGTTCTTGGTGGAGGCACGTCATTGTTCAGTATTCCGCGGGTCCCTTCCCTTCAGTGACTCCACCCCTCCAGCGAACATATGCCTCCAAGGGGTCGCATATGGTGGCTGTAGCGGAGAGAGTCGTACCTGTTCCGGGAGATTACCCAGGATAACCCTACACTCCCGGCCAGGATATGCCGCCTCAGTTAGTGTGTTCATTACGTCCCTTCTGTAATCACCGGCCTTTGTTACTGATATATCTCGGATCGTGAATTTTCGGAAATATCTTTTTTCAGTATTAATTGGAACTGTTAACCTTTGAATAAAGGTTAATTCTTTATTAGATGACGACAATCACGTGACAATTTACCCTTTGAAACCTCGATACTTCTAGAATTACTTCCATTCAAGCTTTTCGATCCGTTCTTGGTGACTACTTCCTTTTTTCGCCTCTGTTTCACCTCCCAACTTTTCTTTTTGCCAACTTCGAAGTTTATTATCTTTACTGCACAGGTCTGCACTTCATATCCGTAGTTAGGAGGGCGTGGCTACGCACTTCATCTGAACATGTATTAGGGTGAGAGCGCATCCACGCCCCTCAGTTCCAAGATATGGAATGTATATTTCGGCTATACCGCTTATGTTCGTCGTCGCTGATTATGAATGATTGAAGCGTATACTCCGATTTTTCCGTTCGTGTCCCTTTGTTGCTTCCCTTCTCGCTCACCTTCTCATCTCAATTACAGGCAATCATGGTTGTTCTTTCTGCGAATATTGAAGATGTTGCACCAGTGCCATGCGAGTTGAAACTCGAATCGGGTCGACATATTCGTTACGTGGCGGCAAAAGATGCGAATCCACGCAAGGAGATCAGCGGAGGCGGCACTTTTGAGAACATCGAGCTTCCGCAGAGAAAGAAGAGCAGTACTTCTGAAGGTAAGCCTGAAAGAATTCATTTCGAGTCAGCCTACAATCAGGAACTGGAGAATCTTTGTTGAAAATCTAAACTCCTTCGGCAAACTCGTCGCAAAGAAGGGCCCCTTAGCAGTTCCACATGATGTTCATCTCCTTGTAGCGAAATAGTCTAGTCAGCTAAGTGTTGTCATTGGTTTTTAAGCAGCGTTCAGACTTCGTAATGACGCGCGTCGACGCGCTGTAATGTGCTGTAGCACGCGACGACGCGCGTCATCTTACGTTACAGCGCGTCTGCGCGCGTCGTCGCGAACTTTGAACGCTGCCTATTAGCGAACATAAGGCCTAAGTCGGTTTTGTACAGATCGAAGGTGTTAGCTGGCTGGAGACGGTTCTATTACTACTCTGGAGAATTGTAGTTTCTTTCAAATTCCAGCTTTCCACAATTGAAAAAGCTACTTAACGTCATGAGGTGACGGCAGACAGCCAACAAGATGTTTGCTGCGTTGTTGTAACAATTGCTTTCCGATTAAAATCAAAATAAACCCGTTTATTTGCTATCAGCGTCAGACATGAACTGTCATTTCTCGGGGGTAAACAGCAGTCACGTTGGGTACTAGCGAACTATGACCCGATAGAATATTTGCTCTGGGGCTGAAATGAATAAGTAATATTGTTCTGCGATAAGAAATACCCTTTGAAAATGACGTAAGATAATAACACCACGACTGAAAAATACCTGGTCAGTGGAGTCTGCAATCACCTTTGCAAACCAAACGCATCGCCCCTCCTCAATAGGCACCCAGATGACTAGTAAAGGCATTGGGTGATGTACTCGAGCACAAAAGTACAGTCCATACATTCGTGTGAGAGAAGGAGCGCTCTATTTGCCTGGGCGTTGCATCACGCCTAGTCCCCTGCGGACGAAGGGGCGTGTTAAACGGGAGGAGTTTGGCGCGGTGCCAAACCCGTTCTCTACATCTGTTGAAGCGAGGAAGTGACAAGACTGTATCATGTGTTTCGTTATCTACCAACTTTTGTCGCATACACGCTTCCACAACTTGTAGAGAACGGATTTGGCGCCGTGGCACACTCATACTGCCTGACACGCCCCCTCGTCCGCAGCGAACTAAAGTATACGTCTTTTTCTGTATCGGCAACTTTGCAGCCAAGTCTGTGGACACTCCCACTCTAATTTGAGATACGAACTTTACATGAAGAAGTAGTTCTCCACCGTGATCCATTTACGGCAACAATATATTCATGTTTACCAGTTGAGAATCGGCTGCAAATGGCCAGTTCAAGAGGCAGCTTAAAGTCTCGGACCATCGTTTTTATACTACGCGGTCTTATTATAACCGTAAATCCTTTTTTAAGTATAATGCAGTTCAGAAGTTTTAATGCAAAGATAATTTTAAGTCAGTGACAATCTATAGCCATAGATGAAGGTTTATTGGGCCGATACAGGACCATGCCCGAAGAGAAATCAAATGAATAAATAAATTAGCGTAATAAAAACGTGAAGTTTCAGGTGTCGACCAAAGTGTGCTCTGGGAGGGAGTTAACACACTCTGCCAGGTGATGGATGCTATTGTCGAGTCAGAAATGGAAACGGATTTCTTTGAGGGAAAAGACGTACTTGAGGTGAGTGTTCATTTTCGTCCTCGAGGCACAGTTAAACAGTGTGCGAACGTCCTCGAATGTCTGAAAATGTATTCATCTCTGGGAATGTGCCCTTAATAATAATAATAATAATAACCTCCCATGGTGTATTAGGAAACATACCACCGCAACCTGGTGAGGCTGAACAAAGGAGAGGACGAGCGCGTCTTCGTCAGCTATAAAGGGACAGAGGGAGGGGATTACGTGAACTATCCCTAGTGCTCTAAAAAGCTTTGCTGAGGAAAAGAAGTACATGAGAACGTGAAGAGTGATCTGATGCTATCTCGAGTACGTAGCCATCGAGCATATGTTCTTTGTTGTGCCGGATGCGAAAGCTCAGAACTTTCCGTCTGTAAAAACAAGGTATGTTATTCGTATTTACGTCCTAGGACTCGACAGATGAATTACCATGCCAGGAACAGGCGCATCTGTAAGAGTGGGCGATCATCGTCAGAACGAAATAATAAAATGTGTGACGAGGAGGGTGGGGGTTGTCAGTTGGTCGGCAAGCCGCACGCAAAACCAGTCGGGTATTCCCTATCTAGTTCACTTCGCACACAACAACTTAGAAATATTGAATGGATTAGGTGCTTAAGCGCATGGCATGCACGCGAGCCGAAGCCCGTTTGGCCGCTCTCGCCGCAGAATGGAATTCAAGACCCTTACTCCGTGGGAATGTGGTAGAGTGAGAGGTACACCACCGGCTGCTTAAAATTTAATACGCTGAATTGAGACGAAGCTTTTCTCTGCACTGACTATACAGTGATTCTTCCACCTATAACTATGACTTTTTTTGCTCAAAATATAGGCAGAATTTTCATGTTTCTCTAGGCAAGAAAGATAATAAATTAATGAAAGTGTTGCAGATTGGATTCGCGACTGGTCTCCCATCTGTCTACGCCTACGAAAATGGCGCTGCCGAAGTGGTACTGCACAGCAGTGTAAGTCATTACTTCTACTCTTGAGTAGCTCTAAGTTCACTCAGAAGATATGGCGCTATCCCAATGTGGCGGGACAGATCGATACAGAGCACGTTAACGTAGTTCGCGCGGGTGGAGGGTTGATGACTTCTAGGTCGAGGCTTTGTATCTTTTCTACTTTTCCCGAAAAAGGACGAAAAAGTCGTCTTGAAGCGCAGAGAACGATTCGCATGGGTATAGTCCCGCACAGAAGCGATAGTCTCCTTGAGCCCAAGTTTTAGTCTCCTTCAAGCCTAACCTTTGATTAGGGGAAGGGATACAGAGGCACTGGCCGATTGGCACCACCACCTGGTTTGGCGAGTCCTCATCTTCCAGGCTTACAGTCGTTTTTTGGCAATTTTCGGCACCACAGTTATCCAACATAGAAAAAGAAGTTTGGGGAAACGGCATAGAACGGCTCCTGACCCGTGCTCTTGACATTTCGCAGCTTCAAGGAGTTTTTCTGTAAAACTGGGATTACTGTAGTCCGTCGAACCATGCACCGGAATGCCTCGAGCAACTAGCTCATGATAAAACCTATGATAAGACCTGTTGAATATCTTATTCAACAAATGGCACTATTACAACGTGAAATAGTGATTTTGATTTGTATGATAAATCTCTGGTTTCAGTCGAAAACTTCACTCCAAATGTATTGCAAACCGACCCTGCGCAGGAATGCGATTCCGGAAAACAAGTGCAAATTCTCCAGTGGCGACCTCAGTCAAATGAAGAAAGCAATTGGAGGAAAGAAGTAAGAGAAATTGATGTGCTTACAACTTAATGAGACCTTATACCATTCCCATGAACTTTCAGCCTTCTTACTTTCATCAAACAGCTGAACTGAACATTTCGAAAACAGTTTCATTCTCTTAGATTTGACGTCATTCTGGCTGCGGAGCTCTTGTATCGCCATGAGGATGAGTTTGAGTTAGCGCACGAGATCCTCGACGAAGCTCTCAGCCACGATGGCATATGGTTTGTGATTTTTGCCTTATTTGGGCATTTTTTTGTTCGCCCTCGAGCTAAGGACGACTGTTTCAGCTTCCTGTCGAGTCCGACTCACTACTTCACCGTTGACAGTAATCTCGCCAGTTTCCTTGACCTAGTCAAGAAGTACAGGAAATTCGATGTCGTGGAACGATGGAGCTCACCTCGTACCGACGTCGTACAGCGAAAAGTAAGCTACTTCAAAGGATTTCAATCTAACATTCAATAGGGTAGACGAGCCTTCGAAATGGTGAAAATATGGCAGAAAACAGACAAAATGACAACAAACAGCTTCAGCAAATTATATATTGTGGGAAAGGAACGTCACTGGCCATTAACGCCTTATGGTTTATATACCAGAGATTGTCGTCTGACCTGTCCTGTTCATGTCGTGGCGCAGGGAAGAATATCTGCTAAACACAACCTCCTCAAGTTTTTCCTTTGATACGACACCCTTTAACAACCTACCTACGCTTCTATGGTCGACAATGCCGCAGTCAGGCGGGAGTTGTCAGGGGGCGTAGAATCTATCCACTGCCGGCCGGGAATTTACCAATAGTGGTCAACTGAGGCAGAAAACCCAGTGGTAAAAAACGCCGAAACGCCACCGGTGGGCTCACTCCACGCTTAATGGCGACGTTCCCTCCGGATTGCGGAGACATCAACTTTACCGATTTTCCCCTAACTTTTGATTGGAAAAAACCGACAAATCAAAGAAGATCTCCCTTTTACACAATAAGGACTGTCCCCTCCCCTGTTGGGGGCTCGCGAACATGGCGTTATATTTTGGGCTGCAGAGGGGTGTGGTATTTTGGAAAAGAAAGGATCATGCGCCGCACGATCCGTTGTTACGGAATCCTCTGCAGCGGGTCGTACGACGTGCCCTAGTCTTATTGAGAGCACCCACAGATATCGATAGCAGTACATTTGAATCCAACATTTCCGAAGTGATGCTAATAAGCACTCCCTCTTCGGAAGTTGATCATTAATATGGAGGCAGTCTAGCTAAAATACTCAGGTTTTCCCACTACCTACCATCTGCCCTGCAAAGATCTCGGAAAAATGAAGATCAGGTTCTGGAAGCTCCTCGCAATTGCACACACATTTGAGAGACACACATTTGAGAGTACTTACCGTACTGATCACATGAGGGTTACTTGGACAGTAACACATTCCTCATTCGTGAGATACTTCTTCCAAGATTACAAGAAGAAACGCGCTAAAGAAGAGCAAAGCAATGAGAAAAGCGCAATGCCCCAAATGACCCTGTCCTTACTTTCAGCACGGAATGTGCCTTTAGCGCGATTTTGGCTTTTGAACGAATTTATTGCCAATTTCTTTTAATCCATATCGCTAAAAGACTGCACGGTAGAATGTGTTAGGTGGTCTGGTGAGGTCAGGCTGTGCTTAAAACTGGTTCAATTTCAGGTCCTTCAACTGACGCGATCTCTCTGCTGAGCCTGCCACAGGACGCAAAGCAATAACCAGTTCAATCATGCTCTCCGTTAAACTGTATCTCCACGCAATTGATACCTTTATTCTTTGCAGCAGGGTGCGTATTCAAGGGCGGATTATATCGTTGTTTTAACAGCGCTAATCTCTAGGTGAGTATATGAAAACATCTCATACCGGTTTTTGGGCTCAATAGTCATTAATGTCCTTGATAGCGCACCTGTCTTTCATTGTCTTTAGCCATATCAGCAGCCATCTCATGACACTTCAGCGGAATTTTGCCATTAAAAATTCATAATTATTCAGTTCTTGTTACTTACATGCAATCTGCAGAAAAAATTATAACAGTAAGTATGTCTCTGATATCGCTGCTGACTTGGCTGGAGAAGTGTTAATACACCCCTGTGGGCTGTACTTTTGAATTGCTATAAGCACTGGCGTCCAATTTGTGAAAGGCTTTTTCTATGTTGTGAATGTATCTCGTTGACAAAATACCGCTCATGTTTAACGGTAGATCCATTACGGTTATTGCTGAGAAATAATTTCTAATATCACAAAAGTGGTAGTGTTGGCTAGTTCTAAACGTGTATTTCATAGTGTAGTAAGTCAAATTATTTTTAAGATTGTTCTTCTACAAGATGTTCTATTGTATAAAGCTATTTAATATGATTACCCTAATAAATATTCTTTAAAACTTTCCACGCACACAGTGCTCAATAGGGACTTGGAGTTCTCGACTGAGAGTTTACGGACAGCTTTCGGCATCGATATTTGTCTTAGGTGTCAAGCCACAAAGGTTGAAATTCGGACAACTACTTGCACAAGCCCGTGAATGGGAAAAAATCAAGTGAAATATTGAATGTGGCAGGATATACTGCGGCAGGTTTTGAGCTCCCTCAAAGGAACGCTTCGCGATGACTTACGAAGATGCAAAAGATGTAGTAGATGAAAAATGAAGTAGATGTATGGGAAGGGGAGTGGGCAACCTCTGCCGAATTCGCGGCGGAAATTGAAAGGCAAATGAGTTGAGTAGCTCCAGTGACACCTTTTTTCCAGTAACCGCCTCCCCTCCCCTCCAGACTCCGCCTTAAAGTCTACGTTTCATCCAAAAGCGATGCTTCCGGTCAAGTAGCATGAAATGGATGCGCCATTGTCTCTTGTGTGGGTAACGTAAAAACGGGGTTCATAAAAAGAAATCGTCTCATATGACTCGTCCCAACACGCGGTCTTTTGGCCTTTTACCCGTGCGATTGTTTGAGGTGGATGAGTCCTATAAAAGGCGTTTCCGATAATCGCTTTGGAATTTTCTAATCTCAGACGAGTCATTTGGCAACTTCTCTTCCATATTTCAGCACCATTACCTACGCTTTTTACCGTGAACCTTGCCTCCAACGCGCAGGGTTCGTGATAGGCTCGCACATGTACAATATTCCTAACCATAAGATACCTTTCTATATGCAGGAGCAATCCTCCACCATTCTTTCCATGTCAAAAGGATGTGAACCCCAAAAGAATGCTGAGTTATGGCTAAAAGTCGAACCCGCACCTCACGCATTCCAGGCGAATGCGCTATCCGTTACGCTACCAGGGCCGCTCTTACCCTCTCAGCTCGATTTCATGCCGTAGCTTACACCACTGCTAAGAATAGTGCTGACATACGACATATACGACATATATGATATACGACATGGAAGCCGTTCAGCTAAGAGGGTATGCGCGGCCCTGGTGGCGTAACGGATAGCGCACTCGCCCGGAAAGCGTGAGGTGAGGGTTCGACTTTTGCCCATAACTCAGCATTCTTGCGGTTACTTTCGGAGCGCGAATTGCGGCGTGAAACAGCAGCTATCGTGACATAAACTTCAAAATGTGAGGCCCATTCATAAAAGTTGCGAGCTCAAGGTCTACATAAAGTGTGCGTCAGCTGCCTAAGACTGTGTCACTCGCGTACGGATTTCCGGAGACTTCGCTTCGGTACTGCACCTGCCCAGCTGCCTGCTCAACGTCGTTACGGTTCAGGAATTAGCTTCTGCAACTCAACACTAAAGTCAAGTTTGCAGGTCGAGTTTCCTGTCAAACGGCTTGGAACCCACATACGTCTGTTTGAGGCACGCCACGCGTTTACAAGTGGCGAGTCAGATACTGAAGTCAAGATTGTAACACAGTGGCTCAATCCACCTAGCGGGCGGCGGCTGGGGCGTGATCCAGCCGCAGTATGAGTGTGCACACTGTTTGAAGCGCCGTTCTGCGAGCGTTCTTTTTGTTGAAAGCCGTAGTGTGACAAAAAAGTGGTAGAAAACGAGTATTACCGAAGGATTATAATACAATAAATGATCAACTTGCGCCGCTTCAAACGACCAGTGTGCAAGAAACGACTCTGTCACCGCGGAAGAACGTAGGCCGCACTGACACGTGCGCTGCCCAGGTCCGGGTCCGCATGATGAGGGACTACATAATAACACAGAACATGAAGAAAAACACGACTTAGCTAGGAACGTGCCAAGGGAAGAAAAGGGGTGCGTCGACCGGACCAATGACGTCCTGTGATCAGCTCCTTTTTTCGTCTTATCCCCCGTTTCTCAGCATATTCAATGGAGAGAGCTAGTAGGGGGACAAATCCATGAAATTGAACGGTAGAGAGACGCTGTGGAAACGGAGACGTGGTTTATGGGCAACGCCGTAAGCCCTCCGAAGCCGAGTGACTACATTTGTTTTGAGCATGGGAGCTACAACATCAAATTTTTCCTAAGTGGTCAGGTAGTAAGATTCCCCTCCTGGAGGCCAAACGCCAAAGCCCCGTAGATGTCCGCAGAAGGCAGCGTGAGGCGACACAACGTATGATTACGTTAAACTACCCAAAGACCGTTCAATGAGAGAAGAAGGCGAAGAAAGCGCAAAAGACAGTCAGTAGCGAAGAAATTTATGGCTCGATGTGTTCAACAACAGGGGGACTAGGTCTGGCGAGTCCACTGTGGGAGGATCTCACGCTCAAAACAGAGTGAAGGATCAAACGCGACAGATCTTCTGACCAAGGGAGGACGCAAACCGTTTTTGTAGAGTCCGTAAAGCGTCCGCGCGCGGACGATACCTGTATTTCGAGCGTTGGCCTCGATTCCCGACTTGCGAAAAACAGATCGTTGGCTTCAGCCGTTTTGCGTAATTTTGCGAAACTGCCTGGCTGAATCGGGGCTTTTTTTGTACAGAACACGATGTGAAGATGACAAGGTGAAGGTGCAAAGTGATCCCTACTTGCAAAACCGGGAACGAACCAAAAGGTAGAGAGCACCTGCTGAGATTTATATGCGCCTTCCAAAGAGCACCTATCCTCGCTGCGTTTTTCTTGACGTAGAAGATGGTTGTGCACTATTCTAAGGTCAGCCTTTGGCAGAAAGAGTGTTCGCCCAATTAGCTGGAGATGCAACGTGAGATGAGAGTTATGCGTGCGTTGAGAAACGATTATTCAGTTGTAAGATGGCAACTGCAGTCTACAACGCAGCGCTGGGGAATTGCCAGGAGGGGTCGAAATGCTGAGCTGTGAGTTGGAGGCGTCGGTGACTTATATGAAGAGAATTTTTTTAATGTGATTTCTCTCCTATTTCAGGCGCTGTATATTCGCACTTACGGGCTGGGAGTATGGGAGGAGGAGATTGGGGGCTGTCTTTTGGCTTGAGGCTCAGACAAAGGCGTATCTGCCCTAAGAAGAAATTTCTTTTTTATCGCATGAAGTTTTCCCGCGGTTGTTGACAGTCTTTCGCGCTTTCCTTCTTCCTAGTTCCAAAGACAGCCCCCGCGCTCGATGTACCATGGTCGTCTTTTCTATGTCGCAGTAGTACAGCGCCCGCCAAGCTAGAGACTGTCCGCACTCTTTCGATTTCTGCACAGCGAGGCCGAGAAGGCGGAGCTAGACAGTAGCTCGCCTGTAGGTTCTAGTTCTGAACGATGAAAACTTGGCTGCTGCTCGTGTTGTGACGGGCCGCCTTAGCTTGCAGTAGATGTCCGCCCGGACGGTAGGCCACTTCAGTTGTTCTAGTGTGGGGGGGGGGGCGGGCATGTGCTAGAATGTCCCATGAGATATATTGCTGCTCCCTCTTGATTACAGTTTACTCATGTGGGAGGGTAAGCTGATCATTCAATTCAAGCTCAGTTCCGCGACGGTGAAAAGCGCGTAAAGGAGGCACGCAGTGACTCAATTTATCGTCGATGCAAACTCGACGCACATCCCGCAAAATCGTGCGGTACCGTAAATGCCGCAAATCTCAGACACGCTTCGCGTTGAATCGATAATTTCTGTTTTCGCCTTCCAAGCAGTTTTTCCTGCTGGTTTGTTGTCTAATTTCTTTTTGTATGTCTCTTTTCTTGCGCAAACTGGATGTTTATGCAACTATGCGGAATGTGAGTGGAGAAGATTTGTGAGCCTAAAGGGGTGGCACAGTATAACCGCAGGCGAGGTGTGACTGTGAGGCGCAGGGATTGGTTGTTATATATAAATAAGTGTTCGCTGGAGGCGCTTCTTGCCTGTCTTATCCTTCTTGTGGGAGATTACTTATCAGTCTACTTGTTTCAACAATTGGACAACGCCAGCAGCTATCCATCGAGACTTTTATCGCGGGACACTGTCTTTAAAGGTGCGGGGTCAGTCATCGGCGCGCGCCAAATTTCTCAGTACAAACGTCCATATTTCGTTTGAGTGGTATCTACCCACACACCAGAACGTTGGTTCTGGTGGCGAATCCGCTCGGCCCCGCTACTCCTTTCCCACGTCAATGTGTCACCGCCTTCTTGAGGAAAACTATAAACAAATTTTGGTTTAGAAAAAAATGGCGGGAATTTGGGGAAACTTGGAGGAAATTCAGGAGGGGGAGATGGTCGTATTTTGCGAAAAACTTTCCTGGCATCTGGAAGTGCTTTGTGAGGCTCCACATGACCGGAAGGAGCATGTAAGGATCTAGTATGGCAGGTGGACAGCCATGCAAATAGAATAAGGCTAGGTAACTGTGTAACAGCCATTGCTTTGATAGGGACGCGAACTCAGAAAAGTAATTCCTGGGTTCTATTGGGTCATCGAGGAGAGGGTTTCACCGAGCACCTGCTTCTAGTTGGGAAGGTTGCATTGATATCGCAATTGTACATTTTCCTTGATGTCTCCTAGCCCATGACGTGAGGGTGCCGCCGAAATGAAAAGGAAGTCACTATGGGAAAGCTACCATGAGGGTTTCCAAAGAATAACTGAAATGATGCCATCAAAAAGGGCACAGCTTGACCCTAAACTAGTCCAAGTGAATCGAGGTGATTCAGACTTCGCGTTTTTCGTGTGCTCACATTCTGTTGAGTGCAAGATATATGCCGAGGACAAATGCAGAATACCCACGTCGCATATAATGCATAACTGTGCGAGGCGAAGAGGCAGTGTAAGGAGGAGTAGAATCAGGGTACCCGCGGCAACGTTTTCTACCAATAGTGGCCAGTTGGGGCTGGCACCAATTGGTAGAAAGCGCTACCGTGGGTGGACACATTCCGTACCGTCGGACACCGCTCCGTCGCTTTGCATCGTTGTGCACTGTAAGTGCATTAGTAGTCCGCAAAGAGACTGATAATGTTAGTATATCTGCCACAGCGAAATCGCTCCCGCAATTAATCTCCTATAATCTCAGGAAAGGGTCACGCGGCGACAAATAGGCGCCAAACTTCTCATTGGGATCTGAGAAGTGCTGTTCTCTGAGGGAAGGAACACTGTATCATTCGCTTTATTATTCAAGCGGTCAGTCTGCAGGCTCTTCAGAAAGGCAAGACAAATGGTCCAAGCTAGATATTACTGACAATGCGACCTTACTCAATTTGCAGAAGTGATACATTTTCAACTTTTAGCCACCCACAGTACATCTTCGCACTCTCAAGAAAAAGTGGCGGATCTCCACTGCGACGAGCTCCTCTGCAGACGAGCTATTCGTCAATTTTATGGGGCGTATGAATTTGTGGGTCTGTTTATACGCAGCTGACATCGTTGCAATCAGTTGGGACGGTTTCAAGAAGGATGGGATGTGCCCATCCCGTGCCTTTCCACCTCTGATTATTTGCTTCCAACATCGATCACTAACCGATCACCATTGGGGAGAAAAGGCACCTCCTCTCCTCACATCTTCCGACTGATTGCGACGATATCAACTATTTAAGCACAGTGGAGTCACAAAAGGGCGTTCAGAACATGTAAAAAAAAATATCACAAATTTCTTCAGCAACTAACGGATTCCTCCGGAGCGAGGCTCAAGGCAGAGCTTACACCATCTGTCAAAATTACCTGAGGCCGGCTTCGTAAGGAGACGTAGGGTAGACCAGGGAACAACCTCATGTACCAATCTAGAACACTCGGATTATGCTCACCGTATTGTTGTAATGTTTGTCGAACATCGCTAGCGTTGTCGAACCTTTTTCCTCTCAGGGGCAGACCCCCTAATCATCAGTCCTCCCAAAATCAAATAAGGCCTTTCGCCAAGCACGGACTGATGACTGTATCTACGAATTTTTATTATTAGAGTGAAAATTCGGGACAATAAATTTGCTAGAAGGCCAATAATTGCAAAGGAATTGCCCTTTCATAAAACATCGCCGATTCTAACAGAGGAGAATAGGATCCATGGCTTCGGTTCAGTGATTCATGACTTTAGAAATTGCTTACGAGGGTATATAAACTAGTTATAGTATATAGCCAACTAGTTATATTAGTTGAACTTATGATGCGCGTGCTTTTTGTACTCGTCGGTGAGTTTCAAAAGCTCAACCGTGGGGAGTTCTCCCAGGGAAGAGCACTACTGTTTACTTTTTATAAATATATACCTTGTTTATTAATGGCTGGCTTGCAGGAAAACTGAAACTCGCTCCCCATTGACGCCGAGAATGCAACTTTGAGAGATCCTTAGTCATGCAAGCAACTAGTAACATGCATTACCGGTTTTACTGAGTCACTATCAGCTATCAAGCACGCGTGGCTTTAGTCGGCCGTTTGATGTTTAGTTCCATTGGATAGGGGTAAAGAGTGCAGTTTGCGCCGTTTACCAATAAGTTTTTGGGATGCACCATGCATTCTAATTTCAGTCAAAACAGTAGCATCTCACTCTTCAGAATTTCCAGGGACCAGGCAATAAAAAAATCAGGGTTCCCATCCTCAGAGACAAGTCAGCAACTAATCGACCCGGAATGAAGGAAGAAATGACTTGATTGTAATTGAGCCGACGAGCTTATCGTGGATTCCGACCTAGATTTTGTGCGCTTGGTAAGGTTGCATTCATACTTTGCGACAGCGTCCACTAGCGTCTACCAGCATCCCTTAGGGTTCCAAGCGTCTGGCAGCGTCAGGAAACTATAGATATCCTCTGATATACCTTTTGATTACTGCATTTTGTAACCCATCCAGTTTCACTGGTATTGTGGTGCACCTATGGCACGATAAATAAATAAATATCGATCCAGCCTCCAGCTCGGCTACCACGTCTCACTCCATCGTCCACCTGCGTTCAGCAGCACGGGAAAAGAGAGAACGGAAGAAGGAGGGTAGAAGCAGCTATATTAGGTGTCGTGAACTTGCAGCGTGTGCATCGCATCTTACAAACACTACACCGCACATTAAATTGCATAAATCTGTACTTTAGCAGTTGTGCGGTGCAATATTGCACATTCCGCAAGTTCACAACGCCTAGTAAAGCCGTTTGCTGCCTTCCTACTTCCCTCACACCTGTGCTATCTCGGTGCTGGTGACACGCTGGTCAGTGGCGGGACAACGCTAGCATTGACACCTGCACTTGCCTTTACCCTCGAGACGCTGGCAGACGCTGGTAGACGCTGGTAGACGGGCAGAAGCTAGATTCATATCTAGACTTTTATAGTCGCTGACGCTACCCGACGCTCAGGACGCTAGTGGACGCTGCTTGACGCTACCGCAAAGTATGAGCGCAGCCTTATGCACTGTACGCGACATGCATTCTGTTCTGCATTTGTCCTCGACCTGCATCCGGATTCACAACAATTTTAGCTCTCACATGAATGTGATATTCATGTTATGAGTGAAACTGTTCCTAAGAACTTGGCTTTTGGCTGACTTGGTGTTGTTAGAATTTTGCGCCAAACGGTATCATTCTGACCGAATGTTATATTCGTGTTCTGGCTGTCGAACTAAACCCAGGGGCAAATTTTTAGCCAAAGCTGTGTTCGAATAAAAAAGTCGCCGAAATTTTGCCGCGACTTTTAAAGAATGGGGCAGTAGAAGAGTGAGGAGTGCCGAATGCTTCTATGGGCAAAAGCTCGACCTCTAGCAGAGCCTCACCTCATCGCCTACCCGTTATGCCACCCGGGACACCCTTCACCTTCTCAGCTTGAAGACCTTTATGCCATAGCCTTCAAGATTTTCAACCATAAGCTTCCCCTTCTTATAACTTTTCTTTGAAATTTACTAGAACCTGATATGCAGTCACCACGCTTTCCAATCAGAACCTTCTTGACCGATTTTCAGTGCTAACGGCTGTTTCGCACGCGGTGCTCTGTATACGAGGCGCACTGTTTCGGGCAGGAAGATCGTTGCAACCGTCAGAAGAAGGACAGGTAATCTTATTTGTATGCTGTGAGAAGATGAAATCGTCAGAATGCAACAGTCAATTCAGCAGGATTTCGCGTTAGATCCAGATCCATAGATGTAGATACTGTTTTTTACCTTCTCTTGTCTCACGCAGCGTATTCCTTGGGCGCGCCAAATGGTACTCAGCGAAGCTCGTACAAGGCACCTTGGGAAGACTTGAGAATTCATGTGACCAAAGTAGATATGCACCATTTCGCAGCTTCACAAAAGTTCACAGGCTCACCAAATGAACTAGCGAAAGTGTAAAATGCCCCCCCTCCCTTGAAAAAGGGACTGTACACTCATCCCCGCAATTCCTGGTCCATGTGCGAGGTGAATGGTACAGCTGCAGTACCGTGGCACTTTCACCGCTCACAACTGCACGGGAACGGGGCCGTAGGTTAGTGGTACTCGTGTGCTATCTCCATATTCTGCCCACGCAATCCTCAAGGCGCAGTATTTGCGTCGATGCCAAGGGACCGCAACGAAACATGTACTCAGCGGTAGAGAACAACCAGACGCGAGAGGGTGCTGACAAGTAGCGCGATTAGCTATGCTAGGCGCTTG
>MU918249.1:0-10255 GCA_036418165.1 Cooperia oncophora | reverse complement strand
GAGCGGAGAAAATAGCATGCTACCAGCTACGGACCCATTCGAAAAACACACGACAAAGGCCAGGACCCACTTGGATGAGTGTACAGGTTGTCTTTGAGCTAAGAAACGCCTACCTCTTGAGAGGAAATAGCTTAAAAATGGACAGCGAGTTTGGAGTAGTGAGCCTAAAACTTTAGGTGGTCGGAAACATAGATAGCCGCTGATACGCTTCATTGGAATTTGCCCCAAACCTTGCTGCCTTAGACAGCGTCCAGTCTTCGCGACGGCAGCGCTTCAGTCGCGCGTTTGACGCGACCAATGCAGTTGAAAGCGTCGAACGCGCGACCGAAGCGCTGCCGTCGCGAAGTCTGAACGCTGCCTTTCCGCCGACGTTTTCCCCACCCCTTCAATGCCAGGTATCCTCCATTACTTTTCCAAAGTAACTAGTGAGCGAACCAACATCTTCCTGTTCTCCCTGCCGTTCATGCCGCGTCGTAACGGAGTTCACCGTTACGACGCGGTTTGAACGGAATAACTAGCCTAAACCTATTCAACCTCTGGAATAACTTCATTACAGTGCTCTTTCATCGCAAGGCCCGCTCACCCGTTCATTGGGGTTTGTGATCGCTTTCCCTAACGCTTCTAGTTCGGTGCTTATCTCACCCGGCGATTCCCGAGGCTTCTCTGCAGAAGACCTATTCAAGCATTTTTGCACTTTTCTCAGCGGTGGGTCTGCCTACCTCATACGTGTGGGCCTGCCGTACAGCATCTTAGGTCCTACCGCTACACATTGCTCCCGAATGCATGAGGGCACGCTTCGCAGTCAGCCATTTCGAAGTAGAGGTTCATATGCAAAGGAATCAGGTCCCCAACCACAGACGCGCTACAGGCTCATAACATAGGTCCACTTGGTCCATGTCTGCTCGCGCTTGTGGGCATTTGTTGATTTCGTCATCAACTAACATGAAGGAGAAGCCATCGCACAAAGGCGAGACTTGGAAAGAGAGAAGCGCAACTTCGAGTATCGTCAGAGCCGAGGCTTTTGTCCACTGCTCATTAATCGTAGATATGTTTTGAGGATTTGGACCTCGACTTCCCATTAAGAGCACCGTGGGCAGGATGGGAAACCCAAGATCAGCACATTCTATGGAATCTGGAATGCTGTGGAATCGAGCTACAAATCTCTGTAATGAACACTCCATGGTTTGGGGCAAGCTCTGCCCACTATGGGCGGATCTCAGCACACTTCAGGCATGCCCAACTCTTACCAGATGTTGCCATTCTGTGTCGACTTTTTGCAATTGATAATTATTTTTATTATTTTTATTTTTATTTTTGCTGTGATATTCGTGCTAATATAATTCTGTCGGTCTTGACATGCCGTATTTCCCCAACGTGTTTTCTTTACAGGTGATCCAGAGATCTGGAAGAACGGCTTCGAGTGATTCATATCAGTTGAACTGGGGGTTGCCATGTGATGCGTACTTGCTGAAATAATTTCCGTTTAATAAAAGTTCATGTGATGGAAATGAACAACAAATAAATGAAACATAGTTTTTTTCAATCAGTTTTGATTGTCGAGAACATTCCTGTCAGGTCATCGCAAAATGATGAGATTATGAGAAAAGCTCAATCATGGCTTCCAATCAGGGCACGTCCTGGTGCTGGGGAGATGAGGAAAATTTTCGAAAAATACGACCCCCTTATTCCTTCTCTGGTACACCCCCTTCCCCAGCCTACCGGCCAGTTTCCACAATTCTTTCAGCTTTCTACTACTTTTAAACTTGTTCCGGAAATTTCTCGAAAATTTCTCTTTTTTTCCCCAAAATTTTGCTGTTGAGGGAAGGAGAATGGAAGTCGTCAGCAACCAATCAAAGACAGTTGGCACGATGGTTTCCTACTCGGCCTGGAATGCTAGTAGCTATACAATGGGGAAATGGCGAAAGAACGGAGTGAAACGGTCAAAATCCTGCGAAGAAAAAAGCCTTCTCAATGTGTTCAAAATCAATTTTGGACGAGTTTCCCGTAGGCATCTTGCCAATCACCGCTACCGAAGGTACGGCTGCATATGTGTACCCATGTATGCATGCAGCATCACGGCCGCTTCATACCAATCCCTTCGCTTCATAATTTGCTTAGAATGAATACGAGCGTCAGGAACGGTCGTCCATTTGTGGGCGGGCGGGCGTGGCGGGCGTTTGGGTCGGTATGTTGTGGCTTGATAGGGCCCTTATAAGGGAAGACCCTAACCAGCTACAACACACTGGCATGAAGCGGCTGCGGTGCTGCATGGATATATGAGTACACGTGCAGCCGCACCTACCGCAGCGGTTATTGGCTAGATGCCTACGGGAAACTCGTCCGAAATTACTTCTGAGTCATGAAGAGCGAAGGATTTTCTTCGCAGGTTTTCGACCGTTTCACTTCGTTTTTCGCCATTCTCACCAATTTATAGCGCCCTACTAGCATTTTAGGCCGAGTACCAAATTATCGTGCCAACTGCCTTTAAGAAGTCGCGAAAAATCAACAAACGGGAAATGCTTCCGCTTCGGCCACCTGTGACTCTCACTGGTAACCGCCGCTCCTCTGTGGGCTTTCTTTTCACTGTTCCCTTACAACGAGTGCATTAAAAACAGTTCGAGAGGAATAAGAGGAATAGTAAAGGATAAAATTTAGAAAAAAAAATATTTGCTAAAAGATGCAATTGCTTAAGCGACTAGGGGGAAAGGGGAGGAGTTCTTTATGCATAGTGTCCTTCTCATTAGCGTCCCTTTCTTTACCCTACTCATTACTTTATTGCCTTTCGACCTATCCAGTGTATTCTGCCTGATTTCCACGTAACTTCGCAACATCAGGCCGAAAGTATCGAGTAAACTGTAGCATATCGTATAAACCCTTCATACAGGAGAAATAAATACTAAAAATTGACGAAAATGGTCCATTAGATTCGCAAGTCACTTCAGGGGTACATATTTATGGAAGTCGTGAAAGATGAAGTCTGTCATGCGGTACGTACGCTGAGTTATCGTTTTCAAGGCAAGGATTTTAGCAGTTACATCCATAGATATCTCGCTAGCAGTCTACTTGTAACTAAAAAGGCTCAGTACCTAGCCAGATATAGTTTCGTTCTTCGTCCTTATATAGCTCTAGGAAATTGGATTTTAGTTTGAGTTCTAGCTATCCTCTGAATAGCGGGATACCTTGAGGGGTTAAGTTTCATGGGTTCACATATTCTCGAGAGAACCTTGGCACAAACATGGCCTTGGAATGTTTCCCCTCCAGATAATTTTTCTCTAGTGGTTCCTTAGAGAAGTCTGGAGTCTCTATCTGGGTTACTATCGCGCCTTATTGAGTGAATACTGGTCTTAATGAGCACTGTTATAAAACTTTGGTACCTTTGACTTCTCAACAATTCTTTGTTTTGATATCAAAGATTATAATCGGTTTGAATAATATTCACTAACCTATCAGCATGTAATACCAGGGAATTCCAGATACAATTTTTCTTTCCCTTTAAAGAACGACCTGGTCTGGTACCTGCGTGCCTCGAGCACTGTAATGCAAGCAAATAACATACATCACAGCAAATATATTACAAGTACGATTCGCTATTTAGCAAATAAATGAGGGTATGTAGCAGTCGAGTTCTCTTCGGACGGGGGGCGGTCCTGTCGTCCACTATGGCACGAAGCCGATCGCGCACGCGATCGATAATGGCTATACGCAATTTAACCTGTTGCTAACCGTTTTCAGCTTCGAAAAGCTAAAATTATTCTTCTTCGTTCAGCTTCAATAAGCAAGGGTGAGTATGTTTCGAGGAAGCTAGATTTCATTTTGCATGAATTTAGTAAGTAGCATCGAAGTTAAACGAAGACATTCACGAAAAGTAAAAAAAATTGCGAAAAGAAAGAAGAAACAAGTTCTTTAAGAGAGTTTCATGCTGAATTCATACAGAATGTAATCTTATTCCAGTAAACATACTCACCTCTAAAATTGAAACCGAAACTAGAACAATTTCAGCTTTTACAAGCTGAATATTGCAGAAAAACAACAAAAATTATGGCAGAAATCAGCTGATTGGTAGCCTGGAGCGTCAGGAATGAGGGGGAGTCGATGGGAAGATAGAAGGGCGGCGGCGGTGTGTTAGACGCAGGGCTCAGGTCAGAGACGCAGGGGCAATGATGATGATTTCCTGGAATTTCTCGGCTTTCCATCGTCACGCAATCAGCGGGACGCTCGCCGGCGTGGTCGTAGGGAACGCCCCACCGTCCGGTGAGCGCTCCACTGTATGTAGTGGCGTACTTGGTGGCGCGGCATGAAAAAAAATCGCTAGTTTTCACTAAATAAAATTTCGTTGTTGGCATCTGAAACCTAACTAACCTAAAAAAACCCAACTTACTCATCCAATGGAAATGAAGCTAGACGAGGTCGTCTGCTAGGAAGAAGCGGAAATTCTCGAGACCGCTGCGTGGCACTATGTCCGCAATCACGACCCCACTCACCGTGAGATACAGGATGTAAAGGAGAAATTGGCCATAACAGGGCAACGCGTAATGTGTTGATTTGGGAAAGGCAGTGAGGTGATGCGCGGTCGGATCACGCGCTCAGCTGACCCGGCCACTCGTATCGACCTCCCGTTCTCCCAACATCGGCACTATTGTTATCGCTCTCATCCTGCAACAACGCTTAACCGTCCAGTTACTACTGTTTCAGTCGATGTGGATTGACTCCATTCAAAATCGCTTTTTATTTGTTTCAACTGGGAAAAAGCCAAGCCTAATTCTTAAACCGCCAGGAATTCTTCAGTGGTTCAAAGGTCATCTTAATGTTATTCCACTTTCTGAACAATTGTTTGTTGTTTAGTTTTCAATTGACGTACGTACTGATCCCTTGTGATCGTGTTGTTGAGAGGGGCAGGTGCTTACACGAGCCATCAACATTTGTAAATTGACGTGTGGGCTGCTGAAATGCATGTGACGCGGTCTCCATCAAACGTCACCGTTGCAATTACACAAAGTCGTTGGTCCTTGGCGCCATGCCAGAACTCCACCCCCTTTTTATCATAGTAGCATTTATTTTTTTATTTGTTGCCTCTATTATTTCATTATTTACTGTTCTTTTGTGCTCATTTTTCTGTCGCCTTATTCTATTTGTTACGTGTCAGTGTTGTCCCGACCAATTGAATTTCGAAACCACGCTCTGACAGGCGCGACCTCGCGATGACTCATGAGTCCCTTTCAAGTGGTTACATGAACTTGAACATTTTGACTTGTTTCGGTTGCGAAACCTTGTAGGGCAGAGAAAGAGAGCAATCGGCTCGCGTAGTGAGAATTGTGGAAGAACTGGAAACACGTTGGGGAATTCCAAGCGGGAGGATGGGAGGAGAATGTTTGGTCGCTGGAGAGAGGGGTCGTACTTGGCCGGAAAGATTTTTTTAAATATTTGTCTTTTGATAGTTTTTCCTACCTTACCTTATCTACCCCCTCCCTCTATTGGTGGAGCTGTGAACTGGCGGAGATTCTTTTCATGGAAGGGGGAACTCCAACCTATAGGTAAAGGCCTCAGTAGACAGCAGCGGATGGGGAAACCAGATTCCCTTACTTTTGGATTGTTTCGCCTTACCAATTCATACTAGAAATTGTGATGGAACCCAAGCGTCACTACAAGATGAGGCTTGTCTGGTAACTTCACATTTAATAGCTTCGGTTCAAAGACAGTTAGCCCCTAAGACGGGTAGGATTAATACGCCTGGCAGGAGGGAATTCCACGCTCTAGAGCAGGCACTGCGCAGCGCCTCTTCCAAGGAAGGAACCTTTATGGCCTATCAAGCTAAAACACCGACTCAAAAACGCCCCCACACCCGTCCGCCCACAAATGGACGACCGTACCTGATTCAGGAATTTCATTTGCTAAGTGAAATATGAAGCGAAGCAATTGGTATGAAGTGACTGTGGTGCCTCATGATAATGAGACACGTGTAGCGCGCTACCTACGTAGCGTTATTGACAAGATGACTTATGGGAAACTCGTCCGAAATTCTTCTGAGCACCAAGAAACAAAGCGTTCTTCGCAGATTTTTTTTACCGTCCCATTGTGGTTTTTTCCCCCATTCTTCCCACTGCTGGCTAGGCCCGAGTACCCAAATTATCGTGCCAAACTGCCTTGAAATTCTTGAGGCGATGGCAGCGCTCGTTGAGTTCTGTCTTGGAGCTCAACGAGCGACCACTGAGGCGCCTAATTAGCACACACACACGAGTACGCGGGTTCTGCTTCTGTAAAAGAGGCAGCGAATGTCTGGAGGGCTTCGTTGATGTCGTGCGTTCATCAGAGAAAATTAACTTAGGATGCTAAAATGAGTTCCGTCGAGTTCCAGCTTCGACTTTAATTATGTTTATAAAAAGAACAAAGCGCTCGCATTGATTAGTTCTTCTGGGAGTGCTCTGCATGCGGACGTCTGCCCTTTCTAACTCCCGCAGACTCTTCACCTTCCCCGGGACCACCTTGTCTATCCGCTCCTGCAAAGTTGTAAGGTCATTGTTGCTAAATTCTATGGTTCTCGTTGTAACGCGACCTTCTCTCTGGGCATGTCGAGTATCGAGGATCAGCAAGAGCGGTCGCATTTGGTCGCTGGAGGGAAGAGAGGAGATCGTATTTGCCCTTGAAAAAAATGTCGCATCTGGCTTCAGTGAAATGTTTGCGCAGTATTTGCCCGTTCCCCGTCCCCCATCTCCAAACTCGATCGCAGCTTTTTGTCAGGAAAAGAAAGATTTTTTCGAAAAAAAAAGATCTACACAAAAGCGGTGGGGAAGTGGAAAAGTCGAGGGTGCAGTGAGTTGTAGGATGGCGGGGATCGTACAGGGAAATAAGTTCTGAGGGGAGGGGTCGTAATTTGTCGGATCTGTGTCAGTTCCGCCTCAACGCAGGAGATAGTTGCTAATCGGGGCACGTCCTACCATTGGGGAAAATTTTCGGAAAATACGACCCACTCCTTCTAATTCCCTCCTTGGCACAATCCCTTCCTCGTACCTACCACTTTCCTACCGGTTTGGATTTTAAGTTTCCCGGAAGTTTTCTGGTTTTTTTTTCAAAGTTTTCCTGTCGAGCTGTGGCGAGCTGTGGAGCGGGCGGCAAGGTGGTGTATAAAGCACATGTGAATTACCTACAAATTTCAAAGTTCACTACGAACCCTCCCCACCTTACGGCGTTCGTGGAACAAGAGAAATCAACTACTGAAAACAATTTCCTCAGACCGAACACGATCCCTGCCCCTCAGCCACCAAACACGACCCCCTCCACTAGGGATTCCCCTACGTTCATGTGGTCTGTTGCAAACTGTAAGTATTCTCGTGATAAATTCTATGCTGTTCATCAGCTGCATTGATGGAAACGCGGTCACCAACTGCAGCTATTGATGGCACTGAAATCCTCTCACAAAAACGCTGCCCATTAATCTCTCTTTGAATATCCGATCGTTTCATTTCAACAGATGCTTTTCACGAGCACACTGACGTCAGCAGGGATATGCTGATGCAATTCCGCGAATCATGACGTAATCGGGGTGTTCGCGACAACGGCGACCAGTTGCTGTTGCCAGCAGGCTTTCCACCTTGTCGATTTTCTGCCGCCGCTGTGTTCGTTGTCGGATTACACTCTTCGCAAGAGTGGGAAGATCATTTTCTTCTAAGCGACCTTCATGAAAACTCCAATCACTTTGGCATCTTTGTCCTCTGCAAATCATCGCATAGAAAGGTCAACGATTGGGAATTCCCCCATCGTGAAACTCGTGAGCAAAGTAGCGCTAGCCATTGCTTTTGAGTGTCGTTGTTTTTCGTTTCGTCGGTTGCCATGGCCGTCAGCAGCCAATGCTTCAGAAGAGCTTCCCGTTTCTGCAAAACAGGTCGTTTTTTTCTCGGTTTTCTTTTTGGCTGCGCTTCACCTGCTGTTTTATGCTCTGACTTATTCTTTCACATCTAGCAAATTTTGCAGGAACACTCGTAGTCTGTATGGAAGGGCCTTCTAAAGAGTCGGATTCTCCGCAGGGGAACCCTTCTACTCTACGGGCTGTTGTTTACGGGGTGAGAGAGTCAAAAGGAAAACGTGCATTGCACGTGCATCGTCAGCGGATGTTGATCCAATACCATGGGGAGACCACAACTAATTAGTTTAAAATGCTCAACTATTAGGCTGGCCAAAGTCATAATATTTTTTCGCAGTGCAGGATTTCTCCTCAATTTTTGTGAAGTACTATTTCCAACAAGTTTTACCGCCCAAAATGGTGGTGTCAAGTCAACGAAATTGCGAATTTCTTTGATAGCCTCTTCTCTTTCCTGAGACTGCAGAGTTCCCCCCCCCCACATAAGTACATACATGACCAAGGGAAAATCATTGAAAGTGATAATGAACCATGTTGAAAAATCGACTAAATGAGAAGACCCGATGTCTCTCAGGAAGACATAGGACGGTTGAAGCTGTTGAAGGATTCTAAATCCGACACAGAACAGCATAACACCTGATACTCTGTTGAACAAGTCGGGGGAGGGGGGAGGGGGCTTACTGAACTGGCCCGTTTGCGGATACCTACGCCAGTCGAATTTGTGGAAGTTATCGAGTGCTCCCGCTCTGAAAATTGAGATTCGTTAGTTAGCCTGAACTATCAGAAGGATTGAGCGGAACTGCAAAATGCCCCCTCCGAGCCGAACAGCGCTGCCGTTTTTTTTTGGTTTCGGTTGTTTCTGGATACTCAACAAACAGAATGTTCTATTGATGCTTTATGCGATCATAGAAGAGATAGTCTTAAAACTGGTTATTGCACCCCATCTCTTCCCGTTCGCTTTGATCACCATATGAGCGCGCTGCAAGTTTCTACTCGAAGCAACCATTTGCAAGGAGAAGTTCGCCCTCTCCTACTCTGGTGCTCATTTTTATATACTGCTCACTCAGTACCTCTGAACGGCGATTGTACATAATAAGTTGTGCCTATCTTGTCCAGCTCTCATTTTGACAAGATTGGCTTGAATGCAGCATTGGTCCCTTCTTTGCTGAAAAAAATCATAAAATCTTGGGCGTCACTTGTTTTTTTGCTTGGAGTTCGGGCTGAAAAGTGTTCGATGATAGCCTATCTGGACCTTCCCGTCGGCACCACTTTTGCAGGCATCAGCCACCTGTCTATCGTAAGCGATCAAAGATAACAAGATCACAGATTGCTCCTGACTAATCGTCAGCCTCGGTAGCCTGCAAATCGTAAGTCAGACGTGGTCAAACGTGACCCTTAGCGATCCCTTTCAGGATACACTTGTCTTTTTTCGATCGTGAGGGCACCTTGTAGGGGAGTTACTAGACATGGAATTGCGGAAAGCATCAGTATTGAGCACTGCCTCTTTTCGCAGTAGTACTTATCTTTGTCAGGCACTGGAAACTTTTGTTTTTACTAACTTTAATTTCAATCATGTGGTGCCATTGCACGATTTTTTGTAAATTAATTCCTGATGGGAGTTTTCTTGAGTGGAAATGCTGTTAAGTGGCCCTAGTGCTCCAGTATCATATTGACATCCTTTAGAGAATGTTAAGATACTCGTAATCTAATCATCGAAATTTGCTAAATAAGCTGATACCTGAGATAAACAGGTGTTTTGGGGTGTGCCATGACAGTACAAAGGTCGTCAAGTTGATAAAGTTATCAGCTCGTCCCTTACGAGGTTACCCCTGTCTGCATGTGGTCACCCCATATAACTCTGAATATGCTCCATAGCTTCATTCTCCATCAAACCTTGGTCAGCTGAGACTCCGATTGAACGATTCCGCATGTTCTTTTTTCGGAAAATGACCATAAGACCAAATATCTGCAGAGATTCTCATACATGATCGTGTGATGCCTTATCGCAGTGCCTAAAAACAGAGAGAAACGTCAATCACTTCGATAGTAATGAACACGTGTTGAAAGTATCGTGATCCTCTGGTGCTCTCAATCAGGATAAGGAGACTTCAAAAGCCTACACTAAACGCTCAAAGACCGACCCTGCGCTTAAGCAACTGGTGGTCGTCCTTCCTCGTGCAAGTAGTTCAGACGTGGACTTAGAATTATCCTATTTTCGTGACGCTGTACTGAGTAAGATGGTACAACCACCGAGGTCCAAGTTCTGACACCCGCTATTTGGACCGCCTACCTAACGGTGAAACTAGCGCAGCTACACTCTGTTCGGTGGCACGGCGGGTTGGCCTAATTGCTTGTCCATTTCTGCTGACCGTGCAAATAATACAGCTCTCTCTCTCTCTCTCT
>MU918241.1:2250-13475 GCA_036418165.1 Cooperia oncophora | reverse complement strand
GTGAGATGAAAGATATATGTCTCCTTGCCCTCCATTGTCACTACCTTTGAAATCCACTAACCTTTCTTTTCTTGGCGCTTCTTGTCCTGGCTTGAGCCCTTTGAAAATAAGACGAACAGTGGTCTGAAAAAATGTGGCACAGTGAGCAGTCAATGGCCCTACAGGCAGTGGGCACGATTTCTTGAAGCAGGCGGTTATTGTCACCGTCATTGGTGGATGTTCGGCCGCATCCCACTCATAGGGGATGTGGGCACGATGGCTGAGGGCGGGCGGTTGTCGACGACTGGTAGAGGGGCTACTAGTCGTTGACTACCGCCCGCCCTCAGCCATCGTGCCCACTGCCTTTAACATGGCCAAAAGTTTTGTAACTAGAGCGAGGAGTCAAAAACGTGACTATACAACATATTTCCGCACCACCTCCACCCACCCCCCCCCTTTGTCAAGGGATCGAAAACCAGATGCTCTGAACACATCGTGCTATTTTGCGATGACCACTGGACCGATGATTAGCGACTGAGTCCCTTGAGGAGCCAGCGAATACCAAGATTACTTTATGAAAGCTCTGCACGAGAGAAATCATTGGCTTCGTGTCCCGAGCCAGAATCCACTGCGTCATGTATTCTGGTTCAGAAAACGGATGACTTGGCGTTGCCTTCGTGCTGTCGAAGGGTTGACTATCAACGGTGGGAGGGGAAACGGACAAGACAAGCGTTGTCGCGTACTCGCATGCGGCGTATCGTGCGGCAATGCGCGGCAAATTCTAAATGTGCATGCCTTTGTTGGTTGCAGCAGCGGAACCCGTGCGAATTCAAGCGAAGACAATAATCCATGACGAGCGATATCGAATTATCCTGTCCCTTCATACTCACTTTCGAACCGGCAGGAACACGTCTGCCGAGCGCGGCGTCGCTCGCCACGCCCACCGAAACGGCACTATACGATTGCCTTGCTTCGGGAAGGAGGTGAAACTGGTGGCACTGGTAAATCGCCCAGTCGGCGGTGAGTGGGCCGTTACTCCTTCCATCCAGAGGAGCAGATTGCGGCTATGCTTGCCCCTATCATGCTTATCGCTTGCGCTGGTTGCTTATCATTGCCATGCAACTCATCGTCCATATCATTCGCTGCATTCCATTCCAAGAATGAGATCACTCACAAGCTTCTCAGGTACGGTTGAACATAGTGGAGCACCTATGAGCTGAGTGCTAATTTAGCGCAGATACACGATGCAGTACGCCACCTATTAGAAGGCACGTAAGGAATCACTATAGTCACATAAGGGCGCTGCCCGCTGACATGAAGTGTTTGTGTCTACAGTAGACCAGATCATGTCAGTCCCTTTCCCGTGAAAGGGGGCAAAATGATACGGAACAGTGGAGAGGTACGGACGTTCCGACCTCCAGACTGCCAAGATCGTCTTGCTACCCCTTGCGGTCCACTTTTACTGTTGGTTGCACACAGTACGCGGAAAGTTACGACAACGTGCTACACTACGTCTTTCCTTATCTACTAACTATCGCGGGAGCTTGTACTTTCGCTAGTTCTTTTTGCTAAACTGTTGATTGACACTTCGACATTAGAACAGAGGACAACTGGTGTTTGTCGCGTGTTCGCGCGCGGCGTATCGTGGGGCGACGCGCGGTAAAGCCCAGATGTGCATTAGTTTCGGTTGAAGTTGGAGCAGCGGAACTCGCATGAATCAGGCGGAGACAAGACTCTATGGCGAACGCTACACAAGTTTCCTATTTCCTAAACACTCTAAATTAAATGGTAAGGTAGGACAACTCGTCCGCGAAACATAGTGCCGCTTGCCATGCCCACCAGCGCGGCATACTACAATGATCTTGTACTCAACTCAACTTGTATGGAGCTGGAGTTTGAAGGTCTTAATATGGTGGCGTAAACAGGCTCCGCTGAGTACCATATGGTACCCTCACCAAGCCGAACTGCGCCCACATATGACATCGATAACTTTTCAGGATAAGTCATTGATAATGATACCCGGTGAAGGACCTGTCTGAGCGAACGTGAATTGTTCAGAGTAAACTCTCACTTTATCATTCGGGAGGTACTGCTCCGTAAACTGGCCGCATCTTGAACATTCCCGGTCTGGTGCTTTTCATTTTAAACATAACGCTCTTGTCTGACTCGTTAGTAATTGTCATTTCAGCCATCTGTTTGGATCCATTTGGCATAAACGTCACCTGAAATAGTTCATCATCTGGGAAAACGGGTGACATTCTGCTCTAATAAAGAAAGTATAAGTGATTTTGGCAACCAAAGGCACTCACACTCTTCGATGGCACAAAGCTAAGCTTGTCAGTGGCTGAAACACTGGTTGACATCCAAGCTACGAAGACTAGTAAATGAACCCCACCGTAACCTGTCGAGTGTGCAAATAAGAATGGTTTAACGTTATCACCGCACAGTCAAAACTAGACAGTGTTTGTAGGCACCCAATTTTTAACTTGTCAATTTCATATACTTATTGATTAGCCCACTTCTGTTGCGATCTGACCATTAGACAGCCTTCCAAGGCTCGTCTTGCCGTCGCGCAAAATCTTTGCAAAGTAGACCTCCCCCTCAAAGTTTCCCCGACTGCTGCGACCCTATCCTTTGCCCATTCTCCATTGTGATACCATCTCCTTAATCTTCACAACTTCCTACCAGTTTCCCGGAGTTTTGAAAAAAACATTCCGGAAAACCGGTAAGAAGGAGATACATACTCACTTGAAACACGCAAAACTGAGAAAATCCTTCAACTGAAAACGCTTTACGCAAAGGCGATACGAACCGTTCCCTGCACAGTTACCGAATACCACCCTCCACGCCGGAAGTCCTTAACGTACGACGTGCCATGAGACCTACAATCCGTCGCTTGAAGCACAAAAGGGCAGGGCCTATTTGGCCACGGGAAAGAATTTCCCACTGTTGGTTTTCTTGTTTCACGAGAGTCCTACCCCACTCCTAGTTGGTGGTGCAGCAAAACTGCTCTTTCTGATAATTACTCGGAGGTACTGGTGTGTCGCAGCACTCGTGACCATGGATCGTATGTGATCTGCCTTTAGGGAGGATGGAATGGTACATGCAGGTGTGCAATGAGCAGGGACAACGTGGGTGGAACACTGCCCCCCCCCCCTTTTTTTGTGCCCTCCCATAGAGCAGGGTATCTCCGCCGAGATGGAAATTCGAGACAAATTATTTGAGTATGGATGAAACCACAGCATATCTTTAACTTAGTTTTGTCTAAATACGACAAGTAAACCAAAGGCCGGAGAACTCATGGTCAGAGAACTGTCTGGTCCTTGGAGGGAGGGAGGTTGTGAAAACACTTCTTTCTGGAGGAGTGTCGCACCGACTGAGCAATTTCCCGCAAGGTAATGCACACCTTGATCGGGATGTCTACCCTCTCTGTCGCCGCCAAAGAAGGGGGTCGTGATTTGCAAAAAATTCCCTCAAGGTGATTTAAACAGTAGTTGGAGTTTCGTCTTCAATCAGTCCCTTTTTTGTCCACTCAGAATCGCAGTGATTTAATGGATGTGACGTGGTCCGTACAAGATGGCTAAATATGGGTGCCTACAGAATCATCCCTTTAGAAGTGCGCATTTTTCTGTCAAATTTTGCATTGGATATGGTATAACAGATCCTACGCAACAAATTTCACTAGGATGAATGAGTCGATTGCGTGCCGCAGGTAATGCAATTCGAAATCGGCCCGGACATTGGGCCGAGATAGTTTCTCTTGCTCCTCAATTTCTTATAAAAGCTCGCACAAAAAATTGAGTGAATGTGGGTCTCAGCTGCCGGAGGGAACTTAGCTTCGTTGACGAAGCCCGGGACATTGCAACCAAATTAAATCACCGCCGAGATTCCTTCATAAGCGCGATCCCAATAGGGTTATAAGATTTGCTGCGGGTTGTCCCGTTTGCAGTTGCCCTCAGTGGTCTTCAAGGCGTTTCTCTCACGGGCCTGAACAATGATTCTCATTTCAGCCTCGATAATGATGGAGGCTCATTACATGTACTGAATGTTCCATTCTAAATTATGAGACCGTTCAAAAATGTCCGACCGTTGCGGATTTTCTCTTCCTGGGATTCACCCCGAACTAGGTTGGCAAGAAAGTCTGTCATAATTTTCAAAACTCAAAATACTTGCCGATACTTTGAAGAGGTTTGATGGATTATGTGAGCAGCAATACTCTAGAAACTCTTCTTATTCGTACCACTCGTCTCCTACTTCTTTTGCAATGGACAAAACTGCGTTCGGTACGTCAGCAGACCCTCGTACCCCTCCCTCGAACTCGTTTCTTTTACCCTGGCTCAACCATGAGAGCCGCCTAAGCTAAAATAAAGGAGCTGAATAATGACGATGCCTCCAATCGGACCGTCTCCCGCGGCGCCAGCTTCAGAAATTTGGAGCACTGGCGTCGTGGGAGACAATGACAGCCTACCACTTCGAAGCAGAGGCAATGACTGGATGTCAGTGTGAACTCAGCTTGAAGGAGCTGCGGCTCGTGGAGCTACTGGGTATAGAAGCTGCTCCCGCGGTCATTCCCCGAACAAAGCAGCTGGGAAATCCGAGCGAATCGTTAATTAGATGGAAAATCTGTCCACCTGTCTGCCTTCAACATGACAGTGCAGCCCACATCCTTCAAAAAAGGTCGAATCGAACCTCGCAGTAGGGCTAGTGGCTCTCCCTCTGCACCGGTATAGCCCAGACATTGCTCCTTCTAACTGCATGTTTTCTTGGTTGAACTCTACCTGATTTGGTCCAATAACTAATGCTCATGCAAAACCTGGTGAAGCTGCTCCAATTGTCACTGCTGTGGCTCCGCCCATTCTTCTTCAGTTAACTCCCCCACTTCTCACAAATTCACGTTTCTCGGAGAGTTCTTGGCATCATCCCTCGCAGTCTCTTACCCTGTCCGTAAATTAAGGCCAAATTGAAGGGACAGTGCTCATATGCAACACTGTAGTTGGATTGGACAGTTAGACCCTCACATTCTTCCCAGGATCCATGCCGCTTTTTTCGGTTGCAAAGCTTTTCTTCGTCTTCTTGAGGTGAATCCTTTAAAGACAAACTGTACGCTCACTTTTATATGGGTTCTTATCCTTGCCGTGTGTGAGAAAATACAGGTTGATAGCTGTGGAAGTGTGACACTCACGTCAGTCGGTAATGCGCTAAAATAATCTCTGGGGCAGAGTGGTAGCCGGCCCCGTTTGTGTCTCCCCCTGAGGCAAAGCGGGCAGACACATAACATGCTGGGGCGCCACGCCCCTTAATGTATCCTTTCATTTTTGCATTATTCTCTACTTCAACTGCGTACATTCGCTGCGGGACTATGGTACGACTCAACGGCTGCAACTGAGGAGTAGCGTCGGCCTGAAGACGCAAAAACAGCTTCTATCCTCGTACTCTCCAGCTCTTTCGCGCGTTTTGGAGGGTCAAAAGTGTTACACTTGTGCAGCTGCCGACAAGTTCCTCTCGCACATGGCGAGCATCGTCTTCGCAGTTGAGCGCACTGTTTGTCTCCAATCAATATCCTAGGACGATTTGTTGCATTGGCGTGCTTACTGCGCATTATCTGATTCATCCATCTTTATTTCTGCCCACGAAAGTTTAGCAGATGGCGCAACCCTCTGTAACCACTCCTATCTAGGCTCATTTATCAGCTTCATACTTTTCTGTGTCGCAGTATAAATTTCGTTAGACAACGTCCGTTCAGATGTATTGCTTAAGACTCCCTCTGACAATCATTGTCGAGAATGCCTTGTGACCAAACCCAAGGCCCACTTCTCTACCACGCTCCCGCACCTATCTCCTCTGCTTCAGGGCTTTGATTGCGACTATTTTATTAAGAAAGGCAGTCCCCCGCTGAAACTCGTTAGACACTTTCTTGTTTCCACGACTCCACGATGGCCCTGCATCAGGAACACTAGCGCGTTTGGTTAAGTTTACTGCTATCGTTACGACCCTTTCTTGAAAGGTGGTCTCGCACCGCGAACGGTGCCGCGATGGCCTTATGAAGATGTAAAAAGGTGGTGTAGAAGGATAGTATGGTCCGAATCAGAGAGCCTTGTGCCAGTTCGCGGGCAGAAAGTGGTAGGTAAATGAGATTAGCGTTAAAACTGCTTCAGGTAACACTTCCCTTTTCCAAGTTTTCCGCCTCCGCACCCTGGGGGCTTCAAAGTCCGCTTCCAGCTAAAGCGGTATCTCCGCGGAACAAAGGTAACATGAAATGGGCTTGCATCCATTGTACTCTTTGGGGTCATAGGGTTCCTGTGCAGAAGAGATTCAACCTCGCCGGGCCCTCGTCCCAAGGCGTGGTATTTTGACCCTTCAACAATTATTTGAGGCTCGAGGGGCTCTTTCAAAGGTGCTTTCGACGTTCTCTTTGGCATTTTCTCTTCACAGACAGCTCAGTATTAATATTAGGTTGGCTAATAAGTAATGGCCGTTTTTTCAATTGAAAAATTTGTTCGAAAAAGTGAAACGTTTTGCAAGCAAGTTATATATCATCTGATAGGAAACTTCTCGTAGTATAAGAATATCAAAAAAGCTTTGGTTGAGGATATAGTTTTTGTGAATTTTTTAGTCGTTGAAGTTGGAAGTGAAGTCGGCGAAAATTAGCATCTTCGACAACTGCCTCTATTTAGAAATTTCATGCTAATAGTTGAATTAATTGAATTTGAATTTAATTACTACGAGAAGTTGACTAATTAAAACGATTGTTAAGACTTTGCTGGCAAAACTTTCCACTTTTGAAACAAAAGGGTTTAATAGAAAAAACGGCCATTACTTATTAGCCAGCCCACTAGCAGTGGGCTGGCTAATAAGTAATGGCCGTTTTTTTCAATCGAAAAATTTGTTCCAAAAGTAAAACGTTTTGCAAGCAAGCTTAATATCGTTTAATAGCAAACTTCTCGTAGTATTAGAATATCAAATTCAATTCAATTAATTCAACTATTAGCATGAAATTTCAGGGTGGAACAAGTGAGCCTGCCCATATTGGCAAGGTGAAGGTTGCCAACTTTGAAATTCTTGAAATTAGTTCCAAAGCGTCCTATTGAGATTCCCTTGCTGAGACTTCTACCTCAACCTTTTCCGAATGTATGGAGCAGCTTAAGCGATTTTAGCACTTCGAGTAGACGTAAATAGAGGCAGTTGTCGAAGATGCTAATTTTCGCCGACTTCACTTCCAACTTCAACGACTAAAAAATTCACAAAACTATATCCTCAACCAAAGCTTTAATATTCTTATACTACGAGAAGTTTCCTATCAGATGATATATAACTTGCTTGCAAAACGTTTCACTTTTCGAACAAATTTTTCAATTGAAAAAAACGGCCATTACTTATTAGCCAACCTAATATTTTACAGTATTTTAGCTCCACTAGCTACGTTCCTGTATCAGCGCGACCTTGCCTTTAACCTAAAAGCTTGAGCATTTGATACGGATCTGATAGATGAATCTCGAAGAGTTCGCCAGTTGCACTGGAGCGAGCATATTTGCAGTTGCCTTTTTCAAAGTCGACCAGGTACTCCGGAAGTAACCGGATGGAAAGCAAGGTTGTGAAGCCCCAAGTTTCGGTAAAACAAAGTACATACGAATACCGAAAATCGTGCGTGAAATTGTATCACAATTAAGCATAACATAAGCCGGTATATGAGGAAGTTGTAGGGACCCTTAACGGTGAAGTTTGTGCGCACCATAATAACGAACATTCCGGCCCATACATTTCTTGCGCCTCTTTTTCTTGCTTTTTCGTTTAATTGGTGTCTATGTAACCCAATTTTTTATCTGCATGTGTCGTGTAATAATTCCGGATAGTCATAATGTAACATCAAGTGATAATCTGTTTTTCGTAAATACGATATCCTACTCACGTTTGACCAATTAGCATTCTTAAACTTCTCACTCTTTATCGTTTTCAACTTTATTCCTTATGTACTTGCTGCAATTGATTTTTCTTCTTTCCTTACTGAGAAGCCCGGAAGGAGGATATCCTTTTGCTCGGCTTCCGTCTAAGGGCAGCCGAAACGGAGCTACTTCTCTTACTTATCGACCCCCTCAATTATTCTCATTTATTAGACTTTACAACATAGTCCATTAATCTCAGTTTCAATGGTTTTATCTGATCGCTGCCCATCAGTGGATATTCCTAAGCATTCGGCCGACTGGTGTCAAGTGTTGCTGCGACGTAAGAGTGAGGCTGCCTATGCACTGGAACTCAATAAAAAAACAAGTACCTCGTGCTTGGGTTACGTGACAGCTAAAACTGGCTTGGGTCATGCGTTGTGGAGGCCAGAGCGCAGAAAACAAAGACTGCAGACTGCTCCGAAGCGTCGAGAGGTAAAACAACATGTTGCGAGCTAGGAGATCATCTTTTTCAGAGGGAAGGGACTCCGAGGAGATGAGCCATTTATTACGCGTGAAAAGTTGGAATGTGGAAAGTCAGGGTGGTCACAGAAAGCCATGCAGACGTGAGAGCGCTGAGAAAAACAGAAAGTTGGCGCCATTAAAGGGATTGAGTTTTAGTTGTCCGTAGACCCGTGCTTCGGAGTACGCTCTGCCCACTGTGGTCGGATCTCAGCACAACACTGACACGCTCAACTCGCGCCTGATGCCCCGCTTCTCCAGCGGTTTTGCCTCCGAACTCTTCCATGTTCCATGACCAAGTATGAAACCTTGTATGAAGCACCGCCCATCTCAAGTACAGCCCGACCATGTTGATCTGGTCCCCAATTTGTCACCAACCGTTTGATGACCTCAATACTCTTTTCCCGTTGCCTACGCTGCTCTGCAACCAATTCCTGAATTTTTGGCCTCTGCCCCGCCCAAGGCTTATGCTCCGCCCACAAATGATTTCTTTCTCATTTGAATACCTAATTCCCTGCACACCTCTATTCATTTGTTCACGGTCTCTCGGGTGTTCTGGAACCGATTCCCGAGTTTCGAGTTTTGGTTCCGCCCACCTCTGTTCCCGCGACAGGAGAATAGCCCTTGTGTTCTGTTGGGCGGTTTAGGGTTTAAAGGCAGTTGGCACGATGATTTGGTGCTCGGCCTAAAATGCTAGTAGGGCGCTATATAGTGGGGAAATGGCGAAAGAACGGAGTGAAACGGTCAAAATCCTGCGAAGAAAGAGCCTCCGTTCTCATGTGTTAGTAATCAATTTTGGACGAGTTTCCCGTAGGCATCTTGCCAATAACCGCTACCGAAGGTACGGCTGCATATGTGTACTCATATATCCATGCAGCATCACGGCCGCTTCATACCAATCCCTTCGCTTCATAATTTGCTTAGCAAATGAATGAATACGAGCGTCAGGAACGGTCGTCCATTTGTGGGCGGGCGGGCGTGGCGGGCGTTTGGGACGTAAAGTTGTGGCTTGATAGGGCCCTTATAAGGGCACCTTCCTTGGAAAAGGCATTATGCAGCGCCTGCTCAGGGTCGCGGAATTCCGTCGCCAGGCGTATTAGTCCTACTCGTCTTGGAGGATTTATCGTGCCCCAGGAAGGGAACTGCCATTAATGAGGGCCGCAGCGCCTTCATTACATACTGTGAAGCCGCGAAAGTGGCACAGTCGTAGAGACGGAGGACCAGGCTAATTGAATAAGGAAAGGCGCCCACGAATTGGTTGAGTGCAGCGGAGATTTCTCTAACTTCATTAGTGTCCTCATGCTCTGAACTGCTCTGAGCCAACAGGGGTCTTACCCAGGGCTTCCTCTTCACTAGCGTCCCATTTAGCACATGATCTAGTGATTCTCAGCACTACAACCTGCACATAACGATCCCTGGGCTGCCTTTTGGAAACACTCCCTGCGCTCGAGCAGTTCGTAAGCGTCCTTCCTTGTACGTGTAATCCTCCCGAAGACGGTCCCATTTTCGCGACTTCACCGGCAAGGCACATCATTAGTTGTGGATTGTAGTCTAGTCCGTACGATCCCCCCACCCACCCCCTCATCGAGCTGTTGAGCAGTGGAGGGGGAGGGGTGGTTCCCGCAGCACATGTGAAACGGGAAAATCACGAAAAGTCAGCATCCCTGCTTCCAAATACGCCCCCCCTCCCTTTACAACGTCCATGAAGCGAGAAAAATCAACTATCAAAATAAATTTTTCTCAGCCCAAATACGACCCCCCCCCTCCAGCGACCAAATACGACCCCTCTGTTGGGGAATGCTCAACAGCGATGTTCGCAGGAAATAATTAAGGCGCTGCGTCCTCATAATGGGAGTTCTGACGCCTCCCTAGTTGCCGCGCCCACGGAAAAGCCTGTTTTCTGTAACAAGTTCAGTTTTTACACTGTGCTTTTCGTTCCTTCTTCCTTTCGCTATTGGATGGGATTAGCACTGGATGGCACGAACACAATTAGTGATCCAGAGGTGGCAGGATATCGCATTGCTGGCACGAAACGACGATGTTCCGACACGTACAGTGAGGATGCGTGGGTGTCCGTGCGATGTTCTCCATGATTTTTTTTTTGCTTTTCTATCCCGCCGAGTTGCTTGACGACCATGGGTCTCCTATTGAACGCCGCTACCCACAATACGCAATCGCGGGGTTCGGCTTTAATATCCGAGTTTTCGTGGCCCTTTTACCCAGCAGTCTTTTTGGGTGGCAATTCAAGGTCCCCCCTCCCACGGTGGGTCGTCCCAAGCGGGCAGAGTCGATATCGAGCTGCCGCCGACGTAGTTGTCAATCCCACTGCGCCTAGACGGCAGTGGCGCTCTAGCGTTACTTTCTAGTGGTCTGGTGTCTAGCCATGTGACAGAGACGCAGAGGAAATCGGTATCATCTTGAGGGACGCTGCGCGTCGGTCTCCATCCCGATCGGTGATTTCCTTCGGCAATCCTCTCTTTTCTCCTCTTTTCTCATCCGTTGTCTTGCCCCGACACGTTTTGTGTCGGTTTGTGAATGGTGAGGTACTTGGGTCATAATGGCTTTAAATGGAACGAAAGAAGATCTCTTTAGCTTTTCCAAGCTCTCCGTGGGATATCATGGCATCCGTATGGCTCAAAACAGTCAATTTGTTCATTGTAGAGTGCTGTCTTTTTCTGAGTATTTTTATCACGTCGTTGGACGCTAACGTATCCAAGGGAGAGCACGCTGCTCTTCTGCTATTTCCTAATGGAGACAGTGTTTGAAACACTCCATGATTTCCAGTACATCTTGAGCGGGAAATTGATTAATTTCGATGATTTAATTTATTACAGAAAGGTGAAGTGC
>MU918229.1:19764-33796 GCA_036418165.1 Cooperia oncophora | reverse complement strand
AATATAACCGGAACGCATACGCAAGGTGGTTCCATACCATTTGGGAGAAGAGCGCGTCCGCAGCCCGCGAAGACCACCTTCGCCTTCGAAAAGGGCGCAGAAATGAGGCTGGAGCGTAGTGAAAGGTGGTTGCCGTTTGTGTCTCCACCCGACGCCCACAAGGCGCAGCACGCGCGTCAATGGCGAGGTCCTGTAGCGAATAGTATGAACGGCAAGCTGTCTATCGCGACCAATTGTGGAGCTCAACAGCTCATGCGATTGGTTTGGCTAGGCATATAGATGATGGTGCGGTGCGTGACGTGTCGCGCTTTGCCTGTGGATGAGGCCCCAAATGGCTACTGGTACACTCCAGCCTCAATTCTCATTTTTTTAAGAGACGGACCCATTCATTTCGCACATGGCTAGGGCCTGGACCCTCAGAGGTGAAAGTGAAGGGTATCCTCAAATATGAAACTACAAGAGTAACAGAAAGTATTAGTAAAAAGGCAGGAGCTTAACAACCAGACAGAGAAGTAGGTAAGTAAACAGAAAGGTAAGGAAAATTACACGAACTAATAATTGCGCCTAGTAGGACAGAGACAGAAGATGACAAAGTGTAAAAGGAAAAATGAATTTCATACCAAGCAAAAGTGAAAGGCTGAAACGGTACAGGTAATGATGTTTTCGGCGCTAGACTCTTTTGGGATACGCCGCGTACTCGACCCACATTTAGACAGACAGCGACATTTTGAGTGCGATTTGACCTATGCAATGAACTGCGTGGTCGGCTGTTATACGGCGGTGATTTGATTTACCAGACAAATCTGGTACCTTTACCATCCCAGATGTAGCCTCGAGAGGGACCTGATCCTGGAATGGATAGCGGCTCATGCACCTGGTAAGCTGCGCCATTTCCAACGTCCTGAGAAGGCAGTGGGAAAGGCGAAGGTGGGAATGAAAATGACACTACGAGACCGGAAATATGAGAGAGAGACGGATGAAAAGAAAGAGAAATTATGGAGAGACCACCAAAGGGAGATCCGGGATAATAACTTTAGAAAACTGCTGAGAGACAGAGAAACAGAAAGGGTTACTGGGGAAACACTGGCGAAGCGAAGGCCACATAGAGGCGCTAAACAAAGGGTGGAACCGTGGGGTAATCATTGGTTGAGTTGCGCCATCACGTTGAGGGCGAGAATTCCACCATTTCAGGAAATCCCACGGCCATCCTTCAAGGTGCTTCAGCATTATTCGTGGGAAACTGAATGGTGATCACTCCTCGCTAAGGCTTTTTCAAGTTCGCCTGCTGTAAACCTCCTTGACTGCCCTAATTGGATAACAGGGAGGTGGAAAATCGAATACAGAATCGTGCCAAGTTGCAGTACGATCCCGGTATAAGGAAACAACCGTGCATGGATCAATAAAAGTAGCGGTTTACAGTAGGAGTTGTAGGTAACGCTGGTTACTCGTAACTTCACATGTAAGCAAAATTTTGAATACCACTAGCTGTCATCCGAACAGAAATGAACGTCCTCTTGTCCACAGCGGTGCCGGATACACCAAAAAAACTTTTATTTCGAATGCAAGGCGTCAAAGTAGTGGGGTGCGCAACTAAACGGGCCTCCAATCACTGCTCGTCGCGTCGCGCGGCGTATAAAAGGTCGTCTCGAGTAAGAAGGGAGGGAGGGAGGATTCAAGGAGCAGGAGCGCGTTGCTGAGGAAGATGTTTTCGCTGCTGTTACAAACTTGTAGCAGCCTAGAAAGCTATACCAAGAGCACGATGTAGTTCAAAACAAGGGCCAGATCAGGCCTTCTGGAGGTGTCAAGTTTCGAAGGGAAATTTCCTTACTTTGTCCCACTATTCATTCGCGTCGCAGTTAGTACCCACCCCCAAACCGTGTATTTGTCCTGCCGATCGCAGCGGACAGAGGACGAACCGCCACTCAATCAATCATCACACAAATAAATCTAATAACCACTCTATCGACTGGGAGCATGTACGGGAGCTCGCAGGACGGGAAAAATCAATGATCTAGAAAACTCAGCGACCAATAATAGCCCCGATAATTCCTCCCATGTACATATGTTGACTATGCTCCATGATGTGGGACCATTTTCTCTTTACAAAAAGGAGCTTCAAGATACGCTAAGTCATTAATTCCACGAGAAGTGCCAGGAAGGCCGTCGGCCCTAGCTACTACTTTTGTCTGCAATTTTAGCGTCCATTATTTCAGAGGAAAAGAATGGGCGATTTCATTCCTGGGTTCTGTTTCCCTCCAGAACTTTCAATGGTTTAAATGTTGTTCAAGTAACATGAGATATAGAATGATTCCCTGGAAATGGACTAGAATATGAATTTTGTAGGGGATATTGAAGTCTAGTATTGAGAAAAAAGTGGTGATAGATGAATGTAAGTAGGTGGCGGGCTGGGTGGTACTTGCGTCGTCAGACAAGGACTTTGTGACCGTTTACGATTCGTTCAAATATTTGCCCCTCCTAGATTCGACAAAAAGGAGCTGCTCGGAGTCATCACGGCGATGGCAAGTACATAATGGTTGTAATAAAAGGTTTACATATGAAGTAAAATGACCAGTTTCACCACAATAATCGCGGGCAGGAGGAGTGTGCTCGATGTGGGTCACATAAGTGGAACGCGAACGAGGAGGCTGCCCATTGAATGTTCGTGGGATTGAAAGCGCGGAGACCTCGCCAATTACAGTCTGGTGCCTAGGGAACAGTACTGCACAAGAACTCGAGGGATTCTATAGAAGAAATCGTTGACAATAGCGTCATTGTTATCCTGCGCTCAATGACACCGGCGCTGGCCTGCACTGGCGAGGAATTCGGCACTTTGAGTGAACACGCGATTTTTAAATAGCAGTTTTGTGGCAAAACAATGAGTCGACTTATTTTTGGCTTCCTTTCTTAGAATCCTCTGGGTTACTCCAAGAAAAATGGTTTCGAGATAGAGCCGGCTGGCACAATGTTCAATGGGCACGGCTACGTGAGTGATTCAAATTTTCTGTATGGTCCTATTGCAAAAACCCTGTGCACAGACAGGTAAGAGGAACCAGGGCACATCGTTCATGGGGATTCCTCAACAGGGAGGTCGTATTTGGTCACTGGGAGAGGGTATCGTATTTCGACTGAAAAATTTTTTTGGTGGTTGGTTTTACTTGTTTCACGAACGTAAGGGGGGGCGCACTTGTTCGATGTTGGGAGGGGGGGGGGTCATATTTGCCTTCTGAGAGAAATCCGCGACGTAAATATCGTGGTTGTTGGCATTTCGCGGTTTTTTCTGTTTCACGTGTGCTATGTACCCCCGCTCGACAGAAAATTTTTTGGGTAAAAATAGGAAGAATCTTCGGGGAATTCGAGAAAGGAAAGTCCAAGAAATGGTAGGTAGGATGGGCAGGGGGTGGTCGTATTTTCCTCATGGTTTTCTTGACAGCCCGATGAGGAGGAAACCAGCGGGAGGTCGCGCCAACCCCAAAAGAACTGGGGGGGGGGTCGTACGGACTCGACCAAAATCCCCAACTAATGATATATCCTGAAGAGGACTGCCGCTGCTAAAGATCGATTGGTGCGAAAGAACATGCTGGACAAGGCACCCTTTTCCAAGGAAACGAGAATCCAGGGTGTGTGGGCCACTCAGCGTGAAAAGCTGGGTTTTGTGAGGCTACAGTTTTCCCAGAACGTCGTGCAGACGAGAAAGCACTGAGGAAACAGATTGCGGAGACGAGAGAGCACAGAGAAAAACGGAAACTTGGCGCGATTAAGGGCTTATGTTGAAGCTGTCCGTGGACCAACACGGTCTATAGAACAATTTTCGCAAATGTCAAGTAAACCCTCCCTTAACTCAGTAAATTTTCGTAGCAACAGTTTGCAGAGGCTGAACGCGAATTCACAGAATCGTCGCTCTGTCAACATATGAGTCAAGCGTACAGTCAACGGTGAATCTAAATAAGGTCTGATTCCACAGCCATAACAAACTGGTAAATAAAGGTTACCCCATCCATATACTCCTCAAATGTGCTTTAAGTAAGGCCTCGCGGCCCCTAGAAGCCCTAGATTACAATTCGGTACAATTACTCCGACAACGCGCCCTGCATATTGAGCTCGCGACGCGACAGCGCGCGAACAACGGAACGTTACTGATGCTGAACCTGGCTAAATGAAACCTTATTATTATTGAAGCCTACATAATCTACTTTCAGAGCATGTCCTCTGCTTATATTTTTAGTCACAATTCTCATATATCTGATTCGGAATGGATTTCAGGATGCTGTCCCGTATGGTGATATCGTCGGCTCGAGCTGGAGCTAGTTCTCAACTACTCAATGCTCAACGTTTTGCAGTTACTGCCGCGGTACCCACACAGGCAGTCGCCCACAAACTGAAGGTATCCTCCCGATCAGACGATTTTGGCCATATTCATTCGTTTACCATTTTTAAGGTAACAATAATCCCTGGTGATGGTGTTGGACCAGAACTCATTTACACTGTGCAGGATATCGTTAAAAATACGGGAATCCCTCTGGATTTTGAAGGTACCCAACTTGTAGCTATATTTAACTTTTTTTTCTCAAATTCGTTGTTTTACACATTCTCGGCTACCGTCTAAGTGCACGTGCAAAGCGGAAGTTGATCTACCTTTTCGGCCTCCGCCATATTTCTCAGTTATTCAATTTTTCAGCTTAGTCAAAGAGTTTTCATTTTCATTGAGTTTTGTTTATACAGTCTTAAGCTACTGTTTTCATCTATATTGATGCCCTTTTCAAAAATCACTTAGCTATTTGATTACCTTTTGTTTCGAGTTTGTGCGAGAGACATAATGCGCGCTACTGCGCAGAAAAGTAATAACAAATGAAAATAAAACGCTTATAGTTTCGCTTTTATTGGAACTGGCCGCAGCTTTCACAATTTGCGCTGTCAACCCTTCAAGACCTCCCAAGTGTTCCCTCGGGTACGCGAGGCAGTTCCTGTGGAAGACAGCTCATTGGTAGGAAAATTCTCCACCCATTCCTCCCCGCTCCGCCTTCCCCCCCCCTCCACCCCTTCACCTGCATCGTATTCTCCCAGGAGTACCAAAAGCTGCTGTATAGGGTTGTGGTCCATGTTTAGCTAGCGTACTTCATCACCGAAACTTCAATTCTAGGGTGCAGAACCGGTTCTTCTCGCCTAGCGCCTGTTTGGGGACTTTGCTGCTGCTTTGGAAGTAGTTTTTTCTGCCACGTTTCATCTGCTATGCTCGCACTTTTACATAATTTGTTGAAAATTTCAGATAAAGGTCTACAAAATGCGTTTCTCGATTTGCGCTTTGGCATTCCCCTGCCCCATACTGGTCTATTTTTATGATGTAAACCAGACCAGTTTTACTTATAACTCTTCACAAAACCACCTATCAAATTGGTTGAATAAGTTTGATATTCAATTTTAGGATTGAATAAGCTCCCGAATATGTGGTTTGAATAGTTCTGAATGTTTCAAGGCACAGTTATTCAGAGAGTGAATGAGATTGCCCTAAGTCATTGTTCTTTTTATTGAATAGCCATCAGGGTTAATTTCTCAAGAACTACTTCCTAACTCTTGTAGTTGCTTCCAAAAATCAAAATGAAATGTTATTCAACAGTTGAATTTCCAAATTTTCAAGAGCTTATGGTACTAGTCGTATTATATACCATGATACATTAAAGTTTAACGTTCGATGCATTCCAGATTTTTTTTTGAAAATTGTCTGAGAGCGTGTCATTGACTTTACTACTTTAAAATTGGTACTTCAGAAGTCTTTCTCTCCGAAGTGCATTACACTCGATCGTCATCTATAGAGAATGCAGTTAAATCTATTGCTCGGAATAACAATGTTGCTCTCAAAGGTACATCTTTTTTTGTTTTCGAACTTTCAAACAAAATTTTTTTGCTGCTGTTGAGCTTTTTTTTCAAGGTGCGATCCAAGAATCTGCTGTTCTCCATACGGAAGGCGAGCTTAGTGGACTTAATATGCGACTACGTAGAGCTCTTGATCTGTTTGCTAATGTGGTTCATATAAAGGTAATTTTTTATGGGAGTAATATTGCCATTTTCAGGAAACTAAACTTGGAATTCTAAATTTTTCATTCTCTTCACCTGTAATTGACTTGTTTATTTTACTCTCTATTTCCCTGTTGCCGCTATTTGGCTTAGGAGGTACAAGTTGTCCTTTCGCTTGTTCCTGCTAAGCTACGCGCATCCTTCCTTGGCGAGACCTGGGCTCTTATCAAGTTCAAACGAAGCTCCTGGCGCTGCTTCAGTCGGCAGGGTCGATGGAGCCAGGAAAATGTCCCACCAAGCAGAACTGCCTCTACCTGGTCATTACTAAATTCTCTCTTAATGAAGCGAAAACGCATGTAGAAGTGGGGACTGGTCGTATATAGGTTAATGAGACAGATTCGTCCCGTGTGGCAGGATTTCTACCTAAATAATGAAGATTAGGTTCTTTGGCGTTTACACATTGTCGTAATGCCTTCGATTGCTTTACACATGCTTTTGATAGCTCTCGTACCTTTGGAATGGTTAAAATAAGTCCATTCTTCTTAGCGGTTGTTCTACCTGTGAAAACTCGCACACCAACTTCCCCTTTGTTGTTTTTTGTTTATTTTGTTTGTTTGAGCGTGAAAAATTTTTCACGCCTTGTCCGCTTTCCTTGCCTCTTTCCTTGTTATTAAAATGAGGCGCCGTTCAGCGATAGAGGGGGAGGGCATTTTGCACTTTCGATGCTTCCCGTCGTCGCGTTTGGTGCTTCACAAAATTGACAGACAGGCAAGAAAAGATTTGCAGAAGTTGTCAAGTACTTTCTACATTTCTTTGAAGTTGTTTTATTATGATGCCTTCGGCCTTGCGGTGTAATGCCGATATCTAACGATTACGGCTGACCGGCTCACCGTGCTAAAGACAGCTCTCGCGATAAAAGTGTCATGATAGTTGCTTTTCAGTTATGAAACAGTAGCTGATAAGTAATCCCCGAAGAAGAAAAAAAGCAAGAAGAGTCCTCAAGAACACCATAAACAAAATCGCTCCCTCACAGTCACACCTCCCTGCGGTCTCTGTGCAACCCCTAGCTCACAAATCTCTCTATCACATCTCGCAGTAGTTGATATCATCCAGTGCAAAAAAAGAATACAAAAAAACAACAAAAACACAGAGAAAAACCCTTGAAAAGAAAAAGAAATTGTAAGCTCGGCGCCCGAATTTAGGGTTACGGTGCATGTTTTAGTGTAGTGAAGTGCGTCGAGCTTTTGCACCACGAAAATTGGGTCGCTCGTGATTTTTACGCGTTTTACCTTGCGAGATGGGTTGAAGTGACTGTATGTGCCCCAATGAATAAAATGTAATGAAGGAGAGCAGAATCATTTATGGGCACGAGCGCGGTCAGCAAAAAGGCATGCAATTCCGATTAATGCCCGCCGCCCCAACAAAGAACAACTGAGCGGCCCTCCGTCAGAGGGCATCTAGCAAGTGGGCGGTCCAACTGAGCGGGCGTTAGAACTAGAACTTTCAGCGGCTGTAGCTCGCTAATCGCTCGCTGTGGAGTTGCGAGAGTGGGACAGTCTCTAGCTTGGGGGCTGTACTACTTGCACAAGGAAGGACGACCATGTACTACTCGAGCGCGGGGGCTGTCTTTAAACGTGTGAGTGCTGTAAGGTTACAGCAAAGCCGTTAAGCTGAGAGGGTAAAAGCGGCCCTGGTGGCGTAACGGATAGCGCACTCGCCCGGAAAGCGTGAGGTGCGGGTTCGACTCCCGCCTGGGGTCAGACTTTGCCCATAAATTAGGATCCCTGTGATAACTTTCTACAAACTTTGACTGCCATCCCTTATAGTTTCACCAGTTTTCACAAATCTTTACTTGATGGCTCGACACAAATATGGGAAGCAGGGAATAGTGCAAAATGTCCCTCCCCCCCCTCCCGGACTGCGCCCCATTTTGTTTCATTTTATAACAAAATTTCCATCATTGAAAAGGTCCAGCTCCTCATATTGCTCCATTATATTTTTCTAGGCTCACCTTCTACCCTTTTCTAGTGTACTTTGGTGAGATTATCCTTTAGGACTAAAATATCGAACTGAACTTTGCGGTAATTGACTCGTTATTCTAGTCGTTGGATGGTATCAAAACTCGTCATGGAAAGAATCTCGATTTCGTCATTGTTCGAGAGCAGACAGAGGGAGAGTACTCTAGTTTGGAGCACGAGTTGGTTCCAGGTAACTTCTTATGTATTTCTTATAGTTTACTGGTAAAAACTTGCAGTTTTATCCAAAATGATTTTCTTACATCGTGCAGTCATTCCTGTATTTTCTCTTTGTTACTAGGGAAACTTCTACTTACTTTTTGGGTGTTACTATAGAGCGGATGCCAGTGCCAGTTTTCTATCAAGACATAGATGACGTGTTATTGGCGTCATATAACTCCTTCACCTATCTTGAGACGTCATTAACAATGATATATTACTGCTTTCGCACAGTATGCCGACAGAGGGGGGGGGGGCATTTGCACTTTCGTTGCTTCACTAGTTCTGGTTTACAAGTCTCACTCTGGTGAAACCTGTGAACTCTTGTGAAGCTGGAGCAAGCTCGTCAAGCCATCATGGTAAAACCTGTCAACTCGAGACGTCGATGGGCCCGACAAACAGCGCTCTGATTTCTTCCACATTAGTGTGCTATTTGACACCCCATCTCTCACTTTAATAAGTACCACTGTACTGTGGATGAAGTGGCGTGTCAGGCAGTATAATGCGCCAACCACGTTCACTGCCAATTGTTGAAGCGGGTATGCGAAAAAAACTGATAGAAAACGAGTGATACGAATGACGATTACAATGTCCTTTTCCCTTTAACAACTATGGAGAGTGGGTTCGGCATCGTGCTAAACTTATCCCACCTGACACGCCCATTCGTCCGCAGCAAAATAGGCTATAACAACTACCACAATAGCCTCCATTTTTCATAGTGGCTTCTAGAATGGACAAAATTCGACAATTGTGTCAGGGCGCCGAATTGTTTGTTGCAGGCGTAATCGAGTGTCTCAAGATTTCGACGAGGGAGAAGTGTGAACGAATAGCCAAGTTCGCCTTTGACTATGCAACTAAACATGGTAGAAAGAAGGTAGTTCTTTCCAAAATTTCATGCATGATTCCCTAGAGAACTTTGGTTCATGTGGAATGCTCTCAAATTAATGTGTTTTTGATTTCTTTGCGCTTTCCTGAGGGCATATGACTAAAATTTATGGTTGTTGTGGTCTGATATTTTGTGAGAAATTACCATCTAAGAGCACTGTCACCAGCGAGCAAAGTTGCAAAGTTTTTTTTTTGTCATTTTCTTAGCTTCTACACCGAAAGCAAAACTCATTAGTTTTCAAGAATCAAGTAATATTTGCGGCCAAGACACTCGATCAGTCGGGTCACCATCTTTGCGAGCGCGGCTGCACTGCGGGCGCTACTACTTTGCAAAGTTTTGTAACTCCGATCATACTCTGAGTGTCGGTTAAATGGACCACTTTTATCGATCCCTCTATTAAAACTAGTAGTGTCGGACATCACAGAACGCCTAGTGAATCTGAATGTGCGATAAAAAACCAAAATCTAAATTTTCGTATTCCAAAAAGCTTAAAAACTCCAAAAGATCTAAAGAAGTTCTCCAAAATATTTCCATTATTTTGTATGTAGTGATTAATGAGCACTGTAGAAGTTCCTTATTCTCGTAGTACCGGTAGTACAGTAACAGTTACCGGGTACGCAACGGGACAATCCTAGTATGCCACGCTGGTGGGCTTGGCCAGTGGCGAGCGCCACACGGACGAGTTGTCTTGCCCGGCCGTTGAATTGAGCGTTAGAGGGATAGGAAAATTTGTTGATATCGCCCTTCATGGGGTCTTGTCTCCGCTCAAATTCATACGAGTTTTACCGCTCCAACTAATCGGAATATTGTCGCGCATCGTTATAGGACACTCCGCGCGGCAACGACAACGCGAATTGCGATTGTCTTGTCCGTCTCCCACAGTTACCATGCGGGGCGAGCACCATAGAAAAAAATGAACTTCGAACATATAAATTCTAACTCACAGGGAAATAGACCTTTTTTTGACGTCGTGCTTAGACATATACTTCATTTATTTCAGGTGACGGCTGTTCATAAAGCCAATATCATGAAGCTAGGCGACGGCTTATTCCTGAAAATATGTGGAGAGGTATTTTTTGCGTCAACTTTTCTATTTTTGATTCGTCACCACTTCTTGTTATGTGCATCGCACAAATTGAGCACTTTTCTTCCCAGATTGCGAAGCAGTACCCGAAGATTGAATTTGACTCTATGATCATTGACAACACTTGCATGCAATTGGTGGCGAAACCGGAACAATTTGATGTAATGGTCATGCCAAATCTTTATGGAAATATTATAGATAACCTCGCAGCAGGGTTGGTTCATTTTCTCCATGTCATCTATAAATCCAGCAGTCATATCTGAAGTACTCTTCTCAGTGGACACGGAAATAATTGATTCGATCTTTCTGTTCCCAAATTCTCCTCCCTTTCTGATTCTACTGTTCTGTTAGTCTCCTATTCTTCTAACTCGCCTGACACCTGTATCGCTCAGTTACCAACTACTCGACCTGGCCAAAAAATCTGCACCCCTGAGTACTCCGACATCCTAAATACGAATATCACATCTGCTGGGCCCAGAACCTCGCGCCTGCGCCACAGGCGCTGGTGCCAAAGCCCGGAATCGCTAAATTCGCTGAAAACTGTTCACAGGGGTAGTTTTCATTTCACGAACAGAATATCATTTCTGAATGAGATATTAGGAAAGTTCAGAGTAGGGGTACATCTAATAGTGCAGCCTGCTTTTGCTCGTTTCTGTCTGCTGCACTCTTCCCCCGAGCGATCCCTTCCGGCTGCCTACGGCTAAGCTTAGTCCAAGGGAAGTCTCACTATCACAAGCAACCAGAAACGGTTGCACTTACTCACTCTTTCAAGTGCCCTAGCATACCGCGTCACGAAACGAACAGGGGTCTGCGGCGAAATGTTTACCGTAGTGAATTACGATTAATACTAAGTTCTTTTTCTTTCTCGTATAATTATCGTTGATTCTTTTATTGATTGTGCTGTAGATCCCACGTGAACAACCCTTCCCCCTCCCGTTGGACGTGCGGTAAAACAATAGGTACTGTATACTTAGTCTGAAATACCTTGAACCTAGAAGTACAGTGGTAAAAAATTCGGTGAATCAGTTGATGTAATCTCTTGTCACCCGTGATCCATTACCACAAAATCTTTAATGAATTGGTCGTGTGGAAAAGGGCCGGCAGCCTCCTCTGCCCATATCAAGTCTGTTATCCCTCTCTGTGACCCATCAGTAATAACCCCGTCACATCCACTATATCACTTATTGGAACCAACTTCCTACTGATACTGTGACGGGCGACGCTTGAGTTTCAAATCCCCTTATCAGATCATAATAATTCTTAATGCGTCCTGCCACCCATAAATGATATTCGTGACCCATACACTACATCATATCTTAGAACTAAACGTCCCACCGATGCTGAAACCCACGTTATGAACTTGGTGACCTTCACCTAACACCCATTATCATCCCTTGTCAGCTAATATCACTTCCTGCCACCCACCAATGAAGTTCATATCCACCCCCCCCCCCTATGTCACTTCTTGCAATCAACGCTCCACCGCTGCAGCGCTTGGTGACCCTCCACTTTTTAAGACCCCATGTCAACTGCTACCACTTCCTGCCACGCATCATCCATGTTCCCTTCTCATCAAGTAAACCAAGTAATGAAGTTTTTAATTCATTCCATATCTCGTTATGTTTTGAGTGAGCCTGGCAGTGAAGGGGTCACCAGCCAGCGTAAGCAATAAGGCGGGGTTATCCCACTGGCAAGTATGCGGAGATGCGAAAAAGTAATTATAAGGTCATCTCGAACGATATCACCACTCCCCGACTTAACTGGTGTGATATTTGTGACCAGTGTGCGAACTTTGGTATATTACGGATACTTTGGCGCACAGGGCACCAGGAAGCTAGCAGGCAAGAAGGATATGAGGCGTGTCGGAGGTCAAACTACCCAGGTTATAACTTTTTGAGCCGGTCTCCATTCGGAGAAAAATGTTGGTCAAAAACTAGCCTGATTGCGATGATTAGCAGGTAAAGGGTAAATATGCCTATTTTTTCTATTCTCACATTCCTCTTCTACAATTTTCCGTGTCGCAAGGTCCAAACCTGTCATAAAAGTGTCATGGTTGAGTTAGAGCTATTATACTGTATGAGTTCCTATTACTTAGTATGCTCTGTGCAAAATGATGTGCAACTATTTATCGAAACTTCGTTGCAACAGCTGCTTCAACAGCAGCTGCTCCTCGCTACGCAATGTTTCTTTCGGCCTATGGCTTTTAATCAAGAATGATCGCTGTCGCGGGCTGAATAGTGTCCGTAATAGGGTATCCCAGTGACTGAATCCGAAATGAAGACAATTCCAGATTCTGATTCCAGATTCAAGACTCGAGCTACCTAAACTAGCTCCAGATAGGTGACAGTTTTGCTTGTGGAAAAAACTACTTAGAATTCTTTCTGCGACTCCATTGCCCCCAGATCTGATACAGAGATTTTCACAGTTCTCTACTGCCAGCAGGAACGAGATGTGTCCTGGTTTGCTGCAGAGAATGGCCAACACCTTCCAGGACAATCTTGCGTCGTCTTGAACGCACCGCCAGGAACTTTAGTAGAACTATAGAGGAAGGCAATATTTGATCTGCCAAGTACTACCTTGTCCACATACATCTTTCTGCTCGATGTTAAGGGTTAGGAGTTTGTGACGGTACACTCGTTTCCCTAGTGCTTAACAATTAGTGCTCCAAGGCATAATGTGTCGCATATAGTCTTTGGCTAGGAAGATGGTTCATTTCGGCCGTATTAAATTATTAAAGAGTTTTAGGTATTAAAAGGGTTTTTATGACTTATTTTCTGTTTTTATTTCGCGAAGATGGTTTGTTTATAGTCTTGTTGGTGGTGCTGGTGTGGTTACTGGTCAATCAGTCGGGAGCGACTATGTCATATTTGAGCCAGGAAGTCGCCATTCTTTCCAAGAAGCTCTAGGAAGGTATGTCATTTTAAATAATTGTAGGTTTCCTAGATTAGGTTTCTGAAAGGTAAACATCAGGTCAATCGCTAATCCGACGGCAATGATCTTGTGTGCGGCAAATATGCTCAATCATCTTCACCTCACCGATTACGCCATGGCTTTACGAGCATCTGTGGAGAAAGTGATTCGTGATGGAAAAGTGCGCACTAGAGACATGGGAGGGTGAGTCTTTGGTTAGGCTGGCTTTTTTTTCTCTCGTGATCCATACTGAACGTATGTGTAACTCTTTGTTCTAGTCAAAAATTGGCTGGCACAGAGTACAACGTGATTGATAATAATTGTAAGAGGTGCGTTCATACTTTGCGACAGTGTTTTTAGCGTCTGTCAGCGTTTTGAACATGCATCGGCGCTCTGAGCAGTTTGAGCGGCTAAGCGTTGCGGGCGTTAGGAAAATGTCGGTATGAAGTCAGCATTTTGGCGTCCACCAGCGTTTTCAGCGATCACTATACTTTCTAGTCGCTCAAAAAGCTTAAAGGCAATTGGCACGATAAATCCCTAAGACGAGTAGGATTGATACGCCTGGCAGGACGGAATTCCGCGACCCTGAGCAGGCGCTGCGTAGCGCCTTTTCCAAGGAAGGTACCCTTATAAGGGCCCTATCAAGCTACAACATACCGACCCGAACGCCCACCACGCCCGCCCGCCCACAAATGGACGACCGTACCTGATGCTCGTATTGCTTCATTTGCGAAGTAAAATATGAAGCGAAGGGATTGGTATGAAGCGGCCGCGGTGCTGCATGGATATATGAGTACATACGTGCAGCCGTACCTACCGTAGCGGTTATTGGCAAGGATGCCTACGGGAAACTCGTCCAAAATTGCTTTTTGAGTCATTAAGAACCAAGTCTTTGCCAAGATTTTTGAC
>MU918229.1:9251-19664 GCA_036418165.1 Cooperia oncophora | reverse complement strand
GCCCACCTCGCCCGCCCGCCCACAAATGGACGACCCACCTGATGTATTGCTTCATTTGCGAAGTAAAATATGAAGCGAAGGGATTGATATGAAGCGGCCGCGGTGCTGCATGGATATATGAGTACATACGTGCAGCCGTACCTACCGTAGCGGTTATTGGCAAGATGCCTACGGGAAACTCGTCCAAAATTGCTTTTTGAGTCATTAAGAACGAAGGCTTTTCTTCGCAGGTTTTTGACCGTTTCACTTCGTTTTTTCGCCATTTCTCACTATATAGCGCCCTGCTAGCATTTAGACTGAGTACCATTATCGTGCCAACTGGCTTTAAACCACTGACGCTGAAAACGCAGGCGGACGCTCAAAAGCAAGATCGACACCGTACTTTCCTAGTCGCTGAGAAAACCGGCGAAAACTTAAAGCGCTGTTGGATGCCCGAAACGCTTACGCAGTGTAAGAACGCATCCTAATTTGGATAAAATCTAATTTTGCTGAAATTATTTATCGATTTTCTGTTACTCAGTCGTAAAATCAGGACATGTCCTGGCGTTGGGAATATTTTCCGAAATAAGACGCCCTCCAGAAGATAGCCTTGTCCGATCGGCCTCTCAAGCTTCTGGTTTGATAGTGGCGCCTACAGCGAGGGTGCGTATGTAACGCGTCCAAAGACGGAAAACTCAGCAATGAAAAGTATCAGGCCAAGCAGGCGTCGCCCCTCCTTACGTTGGGGATTCCCCTACGTTCGACGTACTCTGCCCCAGTTTTTCTGGAAGTCCCTAGGGAGCGCTTTATTCAAAGGAACGTAAAATCGTAAACCTCCGCTTTACTTTTTTTTTGCTTTCGTGGTGTTTTCAGCGGCTATAGAGTGGTCCTCCTTAGACATTTTCTCTTTTCCCTCTAACTTCGAATTACGGCCCGCAAAAAAAACTTCGCGATTTGTACGGGAAATATCCGCAGCTGTCGAAGAAATCATTAGTTTTTGAGGTGGCTCGCTGAATTCTCTTGTTTTTTTTTTTAAAGTACTTTGAGGAACAAACTTTTGTTATACTCTGTGTTTCACTGCAAAGCAGGATTGATCCTGACACTGGTTTACTGCAAAAGCTGGCTCGCTCCAGCCTCTTGGTTTTTCGTATTTTTTGTACTTTTTTGGTGTTTACGTACATACTTGTTAGTTATTTACTGAGACAAGTTCTGTAATGTTTGTGAATGTTACGAAACACAATGCCTTCAGTAGTTAGTAGGATAAAATACGTTATTTCACGAGCTGTGGGGTACAAAAGTATGCTACAACTTATAAGTTTTGAAAAGAGATCCCATCGGAGAAATGGTTTTCATTTTTGCGTGCTTTTATTCCAAATTCCTCTTCCAAAGTGCCTGGAAATTTCTTCGCGCAGGCTCAGGCATGTAGCTCCCAGGTTGCTGTTCTACTCAATTTTCGGAACATTCGCATGGTTCCCAATAATTTCATTTCGGCCCGCGCTGCGCCTTATTCTGACATTCAACTTCCGGGGAAAAAGGCGTTATCATGACGTTCAGTCGCTTCACGCGCTTCAGGCTTCAGAACCAAAGTTCAGGATTCCATTCCATAGCTTATGACTGCGCGGGGCACGGTATATTATGGGGCGTATAATGATGGTGGAGCTCAGTTTTTTCCCCCGTTGACTCCGCTTGGCGCTTTTACTCCTGTCCACCGATTGAAGCGATTCTAGCAGTCCCATTGGCTCTGTGTCAGTTAGTTCAGGCTCTACTCCACGACGCCTGTTTTAAATAAATGAGGACTGAAATCTGAAAATGGCGCATCGTTTTTCCTCATAATTAGTTGACCCCAATTCAACACGAGCTGAATGTCTTTTCTTTCTTCACTTTTATCCACTCTCATGCGGACCTCCGTAGACTATATTGATTGTAAATTTGACACACTGATCACAATATATGTGTTCATAAACTAATCGCATTCTTTAAAGAAAACTTATCCTACGGCTATAATAAACGGCAACGTCTGTCTTCTGTTTCTGCTTGGTCTGTCTGTCTGTCGCGGAAATCGGAATACCTGATACGAGAGCCAGGCTAGAAGGGACGGGTTAGTTAAGGGGCGGTTGGTAACGGGCATGGGCGCAAAAGAGCGTACGGAAACACACTTGTGAACGAGCTAAGCCCCGCCACTGTGAGCGGGGCGGTGCGCCCACAGTTGTGAGCCCTTACATATTTCCAAAAAACCCGTTAGGTCCGGTTCAGTAGAAGATCCCGGAGAGCGGAAATTGTGGGTAAGGATAAGCAGTCAGTTGGCGGATGAAATGAGGGAGTCACACCCGTGATGGACGGGGCGTGCTATAGGTGGGCGGGCTTGACTACAAGAAACTTTCAAAAAATTCGTTAGTTCGGTTTCTAGAGATCCCGGAGAGTGGCGGAAATGTGTGGAATTTAGTAAGCAGTCATGCCCAGACGAAATGACGGGTAGTCCACACCCGGTGAATGGGCGAGGCGTGCGTCATAGGGTAGGCGGGTGGCTCGCTACACAGATTTCAAAAAAATCGTTAATTCGGTTCCAGAAGATCCCGGAGAGCGGAAATTGTGGGAAACGATAGGCAAACAGTTGGCGGACGGAATGAATGAAGCACACCCACGATGGGCAGGGCGTGCGCCGAAGTGAACGGTGCCGGGGATAAAAACCCTCAAAATACATCCGAAAAACTCCAGGAAATGGGGAGTAAGTGAAAATGAGCAATGGTTGGGCAGATGATGTTAGTAAGGGATAACCGTAGGGAGTATACCAAGTGGTTCGTGCCGTCGGCAATAATTCATAATTCGGTTCCCAAAACACAGCTGTGGCATAATAGCAGTGAACGGTATGTGCCATAGTGAATGGGAGTCAAATCAAGGATTCGTAAATGAGTATGTTTATTTATTTGTTTATTTACCCACTATTTACTGCACAACAATTTAGGCAAATGCACCCTGCTTCCGTTCATCCACTAAACATCCAATACCGACAGACCACACATTGACTATACAGTAGTTTCACAGCTGTTTACCATTGGGAGGGTACTTGCTGATCTCTATCCTACTATATATAAACGGCAACGTCTGTCTGTCTGTTTGTCTGTTTGTCTGTCTGTCTGTCCGGAAATTCGGAATCACCTGAAGAGCCAGCTAGAAGGGACGGGTCAAGGGTGGGTTGGGTAGGGCATGGGCCAAGATGTACGGAACACACGACCGTGACCGAGGCTAAGCCCGCCCACTGTGGGCGGGGCGTGCGCACAGTTGTGAGCTACATATTTCAAAAAATCGTAGTCCGGTTCTAGAAGATCCCGGAGAGCGGAAATTGTGGGTAAGGATAAGCAGTCAGTTGGCGGATGAAATGAGGGAGTCACACCCGTGATGGACGGGGCGTGCTATAGGTGGGCGGTGCTTGCTACAGAACTTTCAAAAATTCGTAGTTCGGTTCTAGAAGATCCCGGAGAGCGGAAATTGTGGGATAGCGGTGGCCGTCGCGGAATGGACTAAGCAGTCACCGTTGCCGAGATGCGAAATGAGGGCAGTCCACACACCCGTGGATGCGTGCGAGGCTGCTATAGGTAGGCGTCGGTGCTCGCCTAACACAACGTTTCAAATCGGTTAAGGTCGGTTCCAGGAAGATCCGCCGAGAGCGGAAATTGTGGGAAACGATAGGCAAACAGTTGGCGGACGGAATGAATGAAGCACACTTACGATGGGCAGGGCGTGCGCCGAAGTGAACGGTGCCGGGGATAAAACCCTCAAAATACATCCGAAAAACTCCAGGAAATGGGGAGTAAGTGAAAATGAGCAATGGTTGGGCAGATGATGTTAGTAAGGGATAACCGTAGGGAGTATACCAAGTGGTTGGTGCCGTTTATTCTGTGGTTCCTCATCACTGACTGGACCGCTGTATAGAAAATTTTTTGACTGTCTGCTAGGGCTGATATACTTAGCAGTGAAACGCAAGTGCGTCCGTAATCTCTCAAACAATTTTTTTTCGACCATTCGACCGGCGAAGCACCGGGACCCACTTCACACCCGGAAGGAGGATCGGCCGGCGAAGCCGGCCGATCCGACTGGCCCTCCCTCTCATGGAAAACTTCTCGCCGGGACCCACTTCACACCCGGAAGGAGGATCGGCCGGCGAAGCCGGCCGATCCGACTGGCCCTCCCTCTCATGGAAAACTTCTCGCCGGGACCCACTTCACACCCGGAAGGAGGATCGGCCGGCGAAGCCGGCCGATCCGACTGGCCCTCCCTCTCATGGAAAACTTCTCGCCGGGACCCACTTCACACCCGGAAGGAGGATCGGCCGGCGAAGCCGGCCGATCCGACTGGCCCTCCCTCTCATGGAAAACTTCTCGCCGGGACCCACTTCACACCCGGAAGGAGGATCGGCCGGCGAAGCCGGCCGATCCGACTGGCCCTCCCTCTCATGGAAAACTTCTCGCCGGGACCCACTTCACACCCGGAAGGAGGATCGGCCGGCGAAGCCGGCCGATCCGACTGGCCCTCCCTCTCATGGAAAACTTCTCGCCGGGACCCACTTCACACCCGGAAGGAGGATCGGCCGGCGAAGCCGGCCGATCCGACTGGCCCTCCCTCTCATGGAAAACTTCTCGCCGGGACCCACTTCACACCCGGAAGGAGGATCGGCCGGCGAAGCCGGCCGATCCGACTGGCCCTCCCTCTCATGGAAAACTTCTCGCCCGGGACCCACTTCACACCCGGAAGGAGGATCGGCCGGCGAAGCCGGCCGATCCGACTGGCCCTCCCTCTCATGGAAAACTTCTCGCCGGGACCCACTTCACACCCGGAAGGAGGATCGGCCGGCGAAGCCGGCCGATCCGACTGGCCCTCCCTCTCATGGAAAACTTCTCGCCGGGACCCACTTCACACCCGGAAGGAGGATCGGCCGGCGAAGCCGGCCGATCCGACTGGCCCTCCCTCTCATGGAAAACTTCTCGCCGGGACCCACTTCACACCCGGAAGGAGGATCGGCCGGCGAAGCCGGCCGATCCGACTGGCCCTCCCTCTCATGGAAAACTTCTCGCCGGGACCCACTTCACACCCGGAAGGAGGATCGGCCGGCGAAGCCGGCCGATCCGACTGGCCCTCCCTCTCATGGAAAACTTCTCGCCGGGACCCACTTCACACCCGGAAGGAGGATCGGCCGGCGAAGCCGGCCGATCCGACTGGCCCTCCCTCTCATGGAAAACTTCTCGCCGGGACCCACTTCACACCCGGAAGGAGGATCGGCCGGCGAAGCGGCCGATCCGACTGGCCCTCCCTCTCATGGAAAACTTCTCGCCGGGACCCACTTCACACCCGGAAGGAGGATCGGCCGGCGAAGCCCGATCCGACTGGCCCCTCTCATGGAAAACTTCTCGCCGGGACCCACTTCACACCCGGAAGGAGGATCGGCCGGCGAAGCCGGCCGATCCGACTGGCCCTCCCTCTCATGGAAAACTTCTCGCCGGGACCCACTTCACACCCGGAAGGAGGATCGGCCGGCGAAGCCGGCCGATCCGACTGGCCCTCCCTCTCATGGAAAACTTCTCGCCGGGACCCACTTCACACCCGGAAGGAGGATCGGCCGGCGAAGCCGGCCGATCCGACTGGCCCTCCCTCTCATGGAAAACTTCTCGCCGGGACCCACTTCACACCCGGAAGGAGGATCGGCCGGCGAAGCCGGCCGATCCGACTGGCCCTCCCTCTCATGGAAAACTTCTCGCCGGGACCCACTTCACACCCGGAAGGAGGATCGGCCGGCGAAGCCGGCCGATCCGACTGGCCCTCCCTCTCATGGAAAACTTCTCGCCGGGACCCACTTCACACCCGGAAGGAGGATCGGCCGGCGAAGCCGGCCGATCCGACTGGCCCTCCCTCTCATGGAAAACTTCTCGCCGGGACCCACTTCACACCCGGAAGGAGGATCGGCCGGCGAAGCCGGCCGATCCGACTGGCCCTCCCTCTCATGGAAAACTTCTCGCCGGGACCCACTTCACACCCGGAAGGAGGATCGGCCGGCGAAGCCGGCCGATCCGACTGGCCCTCCCTCTCATGGAAAACTTCTCGCCGGGACCCACTTCACACCCGGAAGGAGGATCGGCCGGCGAAGCCGGCCGATCCGACTGGCCCTCCCTCTCATGGAAAACTTCTCGCCGGGACCCACTTCACACCCGGAAGGAGGATCGGCCGGCGAAGCCGGCCGATCCGACTGGCCCTCCCTCTCATGGAAAACTTCTCGCCGGGACCCACTTCACACCCGGAAGGAGGATCGGCCGGCGAAGCCGGCCGATCCGACTGGCCCTCCCTCTCATGGAAAACTTCTCGCCGGGACCCACTTCACACCCGGAAGGAGGATCGGCCGGCGAAGCCGGCCGATCCGACTGGCCCTCCCTCTCATGGAAAACTTCTCGCCGGGACCCACTTCACACCCGGAAGGAGGATCGGCCGGCGAAGCCGGCCGATCCGACTGGCCCTCCCTCTCATGGAAAACTTCTCGCCGGGACCCACTTCACACCCGGAAGGAGGATCGGCCGGCGAAGCCGGCCGATCCGACTGGCCCTCCCTCTCATGGAAAACTTCTGTTCGTCGCCGGCGCACCACTTCACACCCGGAAGGAGGATCGGCCGGCGAAGCCGGCCGATCCGACTGGCCCTCCCTCTCATGGAAAACTTCTCGCCGGGACCCACTTCACACCCGGAAGGAGGATCGGCCGGCGAAGCCGGCCGATCCGACTGGCCCTCCCTCTCATGGAAAACTTCTCGCCGGGACCCACTTCACACCCGCTTTAAGGAGATCGGCGGCGAAAGCCGGCCGATATCCGACTGGCCCTCCCTCTCATGGAAAACTTCTCGCCGGGACCCACTTCACACCCGGAAGGAGGATCGGCCGGCGAAGCCGGCCGATCCGACTGGCCCTCCCTCTCATGGAAAACTTCTCGCCGGGACCCACTTCACACCCGGAAGGAGGATCGGCCGCGCAGCCGGACCGATCGACTGCCCCCCTGCTCATTGGGAGAACTTCTTCGCCCGGCGGACCCACTCACACCCGGAAGGAGGATCGGCCGGCGAAGCCGGCCGATCCGACTGGCCCTCCCTCTCATGGAAAACTTCTCGCCGGGACCCACTTCACACCCGGAAGGAGGATCGGCCGGCGAAGCCGGCCGATCCGACTGGCCCTCCCTCTCATGGAAAACTTCTCGCCGGGACCCACTTCACACCCGGAAGGAGGATCGGCCGGCGAAGCCGGCCGATCCGACTGGCCCTCCCTCTCATGGAAAACTTCTCGCCGGGACCCACTTCACACCCGGAAGGAGGATCGGCCGGCCGGCCGATCCGACTGGCCCTCCCTCTCATGGAAAACTTCTCGCCGGGACCCACTTCACACCCGGAAGGCAGGATTCGGCCGGCGAAAGCCCGGCGCACTTCGACTGCCCTCGCCTCTCATGGAAACTTCTCGCCGGGACCCACTTCACACCCGGAAGGAGGATCGGCCGGCGAAGCCGGTCCGATCCGACTGGCCCTCCCTCTCATGGAAAACTTCTCGCCGGGACCCACTTCACACCCGGAAGGAGGATCGGCGGCGAAGCCGGCCGATCCGACTGGCCCTCCCTCTCATGGAAAACTTCTCGCCGGGACCCACTTCACACCCGGAAGGAGGATCGGCCGGCGAAGCCGGCCGATCCGACTGGCCCTCCCTCTCATGGAAAACTTCTCGCCGGGACCCACTTCACACCCGGAAGGAGGATCGGCCGTGCCTTCGCGTTTCGAATCACGAACTGCCCTCCCTCTCATGAAAAGCCTTCCTTCGCGCGGACCCACTCACACCGAAGGAGATCGGCGCTTCGCCGGCCCCGATCCGACTGGCCCTCCCTCTCATGGAAAACTTCTCGCCGGGACCCACTTCACACCCGGAAGGAGGATCGGCCGGCGAAGCCGGCCGATCCGACTGGCCCTCCCTCTCATGGAAAACTTCTCGCCGGGCACCACCGTTCCAAACCCGCGAAGGGATAGGATCGGCGGCGAAGCGGCCGATCGACTGGCCCTCCCTCTCATGGAAAACTTCTCGCCGGGACCCGCTTCACACCCGGAAGGAGGATCGGCCGGCGAAGCCGGCCGATCCGACTGGCCCTCCCTCTCATGGAAAACTTCTCGCCGGGACCCACTTCACACCCGGAAGGAGGATCGGCCGGCGAAGCCGGCCGATCCGACTGGCCCTCCCTCTCATGGAAAACTTCTCGCCGGGACCCACTTCACACCCGGAAGGAGGATCGGCCGGCGAAGCCGGCCGATCCGACTGGTATATAATATGTGGAGAGTGCAAAGTTTTTCCAAACGTGTTCCATGCTGTCGATAGATAATTCTCCCCTACAAGAAGCGTGTGCTTAGTTTTCTATTCTTTCTTGATCCATTTTTAATCCATCAAAATGGAGTGTCGGGTCGGCACAATAACAATTTTTGATTCGGGATTGTTGGGTGGGCGGAGCCAGGAAGGGGCGTTATGGCTCGCCGCTACTCTTCCCACGTTCTGCTGCGGTGCGGGAGGCAGGAAGAGTAAGAGGCACCAATGGCGTCGTTTCCTGGATCCGCCCATTCAGTACTGCCGAACGGTGATTTTGGTTAGGTTCGACAGTTGCAATAACTGACTTTGGTATGTTCGAAAGTTGCAATAACTTTATAAAGTAACTTCATATAAGTGCAGCTGCCGAATGATGAAGGTCATTTATTTATGAGTTTTTTTTCAGTTATGCGTCCACCACCGACTTTGCTGATGCTGTCATTTCGAATTTCGACATGTAGTTTTTTAGTTGTAGTGGTTAGTTATCAATTGTATCTAGCTCAATCTGCCATGCTTTTTACTACCAAATCATCTATCTCACATCTCTGACAGGTTTGAGAAGTGTACTTGTGGTAATAACTGCTTCTGTAAAAATTGACCATGTATTATACAAGGTCCTTCAGTGTGTGATGATTTAATAGATTTTTTCATGGACTTTTTAGTAGTTGTAGTTTAGATTAATAAACATAGGTCTATAAACAGTTTGTATTAATAACTTGTATAAATATCAGCTTGTAAATTTTAAATGAGAAAATCTTTCTAGGTTTCTCGATGTTTCTTTAACATAGTGTCTTGTTATGAGAGGCTATATGTTTGCCGTGCATAAACAGTTTGTCTTTCTGGTCTACTTGATCGATATGTGTTGGTTTGTTCCCTTCAACTTTCGAGTATTGATTTCTATGCGTTATGCTTCTATTCACTTAATTTGGTGCTTTTATTTGGTTGCGCACTATGCCTCAAAGGCAGTGAGCACAAGTGCTGGGGGCGGGCGGTTGTCGCCGGCGTCGCTGGTGGAAGTGCTCAGTGGGGCGTGGCCAAATGCCTTCTTGCAGCTCTTCCACCAATGATGGTGGAAGCTACCACCCACCCCCAAAGGTCGTGCGCACTGCCTCTAAACAAAATAATTTTTTAGACCAGTGACCGTTTGAGGTTCGGTTCACCTTACTCAACGGCTTTATCAAATGAGTGAAGACCTTGAAGAATTCGAAGACGCTGTTGATTTTGAGAAACCATGCGCAGCCGATGCCAGGGCCTCCCCATTCGTGGTACCATTTTACAACTTGATTTGTAGTATACATGATCGTGGGAAAGTAGTTTTCAGCGTCCTGCCCCTCCAGAAGCAGTGCTTGAGAGAAACAGTCAACCAGTCAGTGGATTCATATAGATCCAGAATTGCTACCCCGTGTTCCTCATCGCAAATGTCTTTTGTACAGCCGTCTACGGCCTACATGAATGCTGCAGTGGTAAGTTTTTTTAACTCTGGTTAACCATCAGTAGCACATGTACAACTAACTTCCGGTTCAGGAAAGCTCCTTAGCTGCTTCTCGTCGTGATCGCCTTACAGCGCTTCGTCGTCGGATGCGAGAAGAATTCGGTGCTAGGGATTTGGGACTGACATACGGTGTGACATCGGACTGTGATACATTGAGTGTAGCAAGCGAAGCCACCAGCTTGCATTCATGGCATCGCCGTGTTCTTGCTAGCTCCCATACAATGGTGAGTTCTATATAGCCCGAATTTTCGCCTCAAGGCATAAGGCACGATAATTTGGTACCTGGTCTAGAATGGTAGCAGGGGTGCTATATAGTGGGGAAATGGCGAAAAAGCGAAGTGGAACAGTCGAAAACATAAAAATAAGCCTTTGTTCTACAAAAACACAGAGCACTTTTGGACGAATTTTCGCGTTGGCAACGTGCCAATAACCGCTACGGTCCTTACGGCTGCATAAGGTACCCATATATTTAGGAAACACCGCAGCTGCTTCATATCAATCCCTTCATATTGGACTTCGCAAATAAAGCGATGCGAACTTCAGCATTGGTTGGACATTTGTGAGCAGCGGAGGAGGGGGGG
>MU918223.1:4863-21855 GCA_036418165.1 Cooperia oncophora | reverse complement strand
CAGCGAAATCGTTAATATATAGCCCTTTTCACGGTTTCGTCAGATTGACCCGCTCATTTCGCCGACTCTCCTATCGATACGTATCAAAACGTTTCGAGAATGCCAAAATTTCGCCAATGTGAATAAAACCTAGAGGACTTTCTAGAGAGCTGGGTTTCAGAGCAAAGTAAGCCTCTCCTCCCACTAACAAGCCAGCACTGGACGTCACTTGAGTGCCAAAATGAATCGGTCTATTAAAGCATGTCCCGTTCTATCAAACTCACTCAAAGTACGACTCTCAGCACACGACTGCACGTACTATTATACATTCAGCAAAAATGGAAAATTGAAGATGTAAACAACTAACGTGGGAATTCGTCTTTAACTTTCGGTTTTGGCGCAGGTGGTCGTATTCCAATGAGTTCGAGTCGACGACGCGCCTGTTCCTCAATGAGCTCTCGTGTCGCTAGCCGAGCGAGATTTCGAACTCGTACTTCCTCTTGTAGGGCGATTTCCCGATCACGTAGTTCTCTCCTCTCAGCGACAAATCTCAAAAGGCGAACAATACGCGGACGTAGGCATGCAGTATGGGCAGTAAGTAATCTACTGAATTCTCCAATAGAGAACCTTACCTGTTATACTTTTGCTCAGGCGTAGGACGTTGACCGAAACTATTCAATTTGTCAAGGAGTTCCGTGAGACGATCAACCCCACTAGACTGGGTGCTCATCGGTGTAGCAGAGCGTGAGCTAAATGTTCATCATAAGGATTCTTTATATCATCGGCGAGATGGAACAGATTATGAGCCTGTCTAAGGATCCGTGATCGTTGAAGCTTTAGATTTTGAACTTAAAGGCAGCGCCCGCGTTCAAATTTGATGAGTATGCGGCTCAGGTAGTAATAGCAAGGGAGCAAGAAAACCTAATTAAGGTGAAAAAAAATCAAAAAGAAAAACATAGTGCAAAAGTGCCTATTAAGGAGTTTCATACCCAAAAAGCGCGTTGTACGTTGCTTAACGACGAGAAAGGAGTGGTTGCACGAGTTCTCACTTGTTGATTTCAGCTGCTTCCCCTTATCACCTCACTCTCACCACTCTACGTGGAGAGAAGCAGCAATGGAACAACCGCACCATCAGGCAACCATTAAAATGACAAGTTTGGGCGTTGTGGTCGGCAGGTGGCGGGCAGGCGGGCGCCGTCGACACCTTCACCAGCGACTAAGCGTCCACCCTCTGGCACTTTGTGAAGATCAAAACTAGTACATACTGCATCCTTATGGGGAGGGCTATCATATACAGAAAGCGCGTAGGAACATCAAGTGGACGTGGGTGCTGCCTTTAACAATGAGTATTCTCGACTGCGGCACAGAAGCCGTTTATGTAAGACAGAAACGAAGATAGCAGATGTTCTACTTCTGAGCCAACGAGATTGTGTTAGGTGGCCGATCTTATATACGGCATGAAACGTTTCGACCAAGATCGGCCGATTTCCTCAGAGGCCTGAACGTAGCTCAAGATTTTTAATTTGCTCTCTACACCGCCAAACGCCTTGTCGCCCTAGCGTTTCCGACGGTACTTCCAGAAACAACCAAAACCTCCCGTAGGTAAAACATACTCACCAAGCCAAGACAGCAGAGAGAGAGAGAGAGAGGGAGAGAGAGAGAGAGGGGGGAGAGAAGAGAGAGAGTGGTGCGCTATTTTCTCTGAAGAGGGGCATTCCTGTAAACTTCTGTCAAGAGACTGGGGAATGGTGCGAACGATATGATACAGTGGGATAATATCACCTACATTTTAGGTGGTCACGTAGCACAGGGCTGTTGTATCTTCGGCAACAAAGGAGAAAAGCATCGAAAGGAGTATCGAACTTTCGTGCCATTCTACACCCTTCGTTAGACAAAACTAGTGTAACTACGCTAAAGCTTTCCTCTAATATGATTGGTTCTGTAAATAACCCGAACAACTAGAAAACGGCGCTTTATTGAAGCATTTCAACTTCTCAGCATAACAATAGAACATGGCTCATCACACATGTACGACTGAAAGATCGCGCATAATTCAAATCAGCCAGTCTTCAAAATCTCATCAAAAACTGGCTTGTATTTTGAAGGATGAAAGATTACTGATCATGATGTATTATCGTTAAAAGCGCTGAGCAGTCTCTCAACCTGATACGATCGATCTACCGGGGAGGTTATGTGAGTTACGTTCCAGTGGTTCTAAATGAGGATGCATAGTGATGGCTGAGTAATCATTTCAAACAGTGACCCCTTTCTAAGAAGCTTTACGGCCCTGTTGGCTGCGATCATGAGCTCAGCACAAGGCGATGTATTTACACTTTGATGTCGCTGCTGACCTAACGGTAAAGAGCCGATCGCTAGCACTGATGAGCAGCATTATCTGCCCCTTCTAATCCTTTCCCGCTTCAAAATGGGTTCTATTGGCATCTCCGGAGTAAGGCGGGCAATGAGTTATAGGAATACGGTAGTACATTACTGTTATTTTTTTAGAATTACTGCTTGTACCATGGAATTATATCCACATCTTGATCTTGATCCTTACCAGCTGATAGCCGGATCTCAGTCGGTCAGAATTAATCGATATCATTTTCTGCATCGCTGGCTAGTTCTGATTTCTGTTTCAATGCAGCGTTACCACAAAAAGGTGTCTAAAGAATTGGGGAAAGAACGAAAGAATGAATATGTAATGATTTTCATTTCATTTCGCAGAAACGCAAAACGGGCGGGTTAATTCCTGTCTCGTCTTGTTCGTCAATTTTCTGGCGCAGTTGCCGACGGAGGGAGGGGAGGGGGGCATTTTGCACTTTCGTTGCTTCTTTAGTTTTGGTTTACGTTTACCATGATGGCTTGACGAGCTTGCTCCAGCTTCACAGGAGTTCACAAGTCTCACTCTGGTGAAACCTGTGAACTCTTGTGAAGCTGGAGCAAGCCCATCAAGCCATCATGGTAAAACCTGTCAGCTCAAGAAGAGGCTGTCTAGATGGTTCGACACGCCCATGGGACGTCGTTAAAGTGCAAAATGCCCCGCTCCCTCGCCAAACAGCGTTCACATTCTGTTTCCGTGAAATCTGTGTCGTGGAAATCTTCTCTTATGACGTGGCTTGGCTCGAATGTTACTGTTTCAACTGTGGAAAGAATACAATTTTAATACTTTGCAAATACTAGAACACAGCTAGTAATTTTAAGCGACAGTCTAACCATCGATTTTCTAACATGCCATTACCCAAGGAGAAAAGTAATGGCTAACATTCATGGTGTTATAGCTCCAAACCTTCAAACTGCCTCCTCCAATTACAACTTATTCTCCACTTATCCTCACCTACCTTTGCCGCTCAATAGCTTCAGAGGCATCATCTGTAACAGCAGATCCAGATAGTGACGCAGCATTATCCCCATCTTCACTAAAAGAAAATAGCATGAATTCTCTAGTACAAAAATGATGCACAGTATTGTCACAGTATACCAACCTCGCTTTGCTCGGAAGACGACTGCCTCTCAACCACTCTGGCAACTTCATCAGGATGAGCGCTCGAATCGACAGCTTTCCTGCTAGATTTATGCTTCCCATACTTATCCAGAACATTTCGAACTCTTCTGAGGCTATCATATTCGTCGACCATCCGCCTAGTGGCTCGGAAAGGCCTGAATTGCAACAATGCTGAACGGTTTAGTGAAATCAAAAATTCGCTGGACATTAGTTTCGCAGTGAAAGTGATCAACTAAAATAAGGACGACTAATTACAAACATAACAGCCAACCTCCTTTTGTCAATCTTTTCGGTCACAAGAAGACGCTAGATCATCTCGAGATGGGTACTTGACAGCATTGCCACCCATCTTCTCGATCATATCCAATAAATAATCTCGTGCAGCTAAGTTCACATTCGAGCTCTAAAACCTTAACTCAAATAAAAAAAAACAAAAAAAAAACGATCAAAGAAGCACTCCACTCATTCCTCCCGTGACTACCGTTGCACTTTGTGCTTTTCACACCGCATAACTGAGGCAATTGGTTTTTCTATAGCTGAGGATTGCGTCGAGCCTGCAGACTTCCCTTTCGAAATTTTCGACTTCCGACGCTGCCACGGATCACTCCGAGGCGATGGCGCTTCTGAAAAATCGTTTGTAAATAAAACGACGAGAAAAATTAAGCAGAACAGATGGGACAAGAAAAAACGCTGATCGCCTTGAATGGGGGGGGGGGGAGGTTATTTAGGTTATGATGTACTCACCTATTGTAAACAAGGGATTGGTGAGAAGTCGGCAAGTCTTCCGAGAGGACAGGTCACCACCACCCCGTAAGCTGTATGTTTTACCGTGGGCAGAGTTTGGCGCCGCGCCAGCCCATTTTCCACAACTGTTGTCGCGTCTTCTCTTCGGCAACTGGTGAAGAACGGGCTGGCGCCGCCCAGATTTAGCCCTCTAACACGCCACAACTGCAGCGAATAAGACTGTATGCCCTACTTATTCAATTTACAGAATACCCCCCCCCGTTCATGGAAAGTTGCACCAACAGACATTTATGAGTGAGGAAAAAATTAATACCGAAACGAAGTCCATGTGGAGTTCCTTGTCGACTAATGCTGTCTTCAGGTGCAGGTGATGATGTACTCACTTGATCGCCATGAGTTCTGCCTGAATCAGAGCTTTTATCTAGAGAGAGGTAGCAGACTGCCGCGCCAAACACTTATTCTGTGAGGCTTTTCTTCAAAGAAACTTACCATCAAGGCAAATGGATGCGGAAGAGTTAGATCGAGCTGGACTCGCTATTGATGATAATGATGTCACCTAGAAACGTGAAGGAATTATTTTCAAAACCATAAGTAACACCATGAGTTATGCTTCATCGGAACAGCTTCTTCAAACCCCATACATTGGGCAGTCGTAACAAAAAAAAAACCTGGTCGACAATTTCATTAGCCCACCTGATCCCTTGCGCTCTCGACAGATTTTCGGCTTGCTGCTAAAGCACCTTTCGGTGCGTGACATATTTCGGCAACAACTTCAACATCCTGGAATAGAATTGAATTCAACTCACTCGAGTCCTTATGACACATTAAATATATGGATCAATAATGTCATCAACCTTCAAGAGACGGTTGCCCGTTTCGATTGCCTATTAGTTTCGAAACGTTTCCCGCTACATTTCCGATGAGAAAGCCAATGCTTGACTGCGTTCATAATTAGCGGCAGCGTTTTGAGCAAAGAAACGTTTCGAGAGAATAAGAAAAGATAGGTATTGATCCAGCGTTTTCAGCGTCCACCAACGTTTCGATACCTATACTTTCCTAGTCATTCAAAACGCTCAGAACGCTGGCGGACGCTAAAAAACGCTTTCCTAGTCGCTCAAAACGCTGCGGCAAAGAATGAACGGACTCTCAAGAAGCTGAACTGTATCTACAATTGCGATGTCCAAACTCCTACAGTCTGATCCCTTTACAACCGCATATTATTCTTCGGAGCATTTATTTAAGATTTTTTTGGTAACTACCTCTTTATTCACTTTGCAAAAGAGAAAAGAACTCACATCAGCGTCCTCTTGTCGTTCCACTTCCTTGACAAATTCAACAACCTGCACGTCCTCCTCATCCACAACCTGCACTTCCTCCTCATCCTCATCTTGAATCTCAACTCCGCTACAGCTCGGTTGTATGCCCATGCATAACACATCATCAGATCGCTCTGCTTCATCAGATTCTGATAACTCAATTACATCTGGCTCCACCGCCGTTCGATCATGCTGAAAGAATATGAAAATGACTAACTAGAGTAATTTTGGTCAACAAAGCAATTACCACCTTCGTTGCCGATGAGGGTACTGCCGCTGAGACTTCAGCAAAAGCCTTCTACTTCAGAACTGTCGGAATCACATGAATCCCGAGTTAGGTCAATTACCGCTGGTTGAGCCGGGAACGCTAGAAAACAAGCTTTCGCGCTTAGAAAAAACTTTTACAGCAACATTCTCTTGGTGAAGGCAGCTTTCCAACTTAATAAGAAGGAAATCACTAACTGAATCGGTTTTTCCTGCTATCTTTATCCAACGACATGGTAGTCTCGAAGCCGTTCGCTTTGGATGACGATTCACAAAACTGGTCCTCAATCTTGGCCTCTTCGTGGTCCTCGCCACTTATTAACCGGTACACAGTCTTCACTGGATTGAAGAAGAAATCACCTAAAAAAGCAATGAGTACTGGGAAAATAGTAGATATGATGACAGAGGATTAGTAGCAATAATTGAGATAGGAACTGCTGATCTATCTTCTCAACAAACAGCTCTACTTTAATAGGACAGAAGAATGATGACATTCCCACAAAAACGTAAAACCAATACAACGCTGCCTTTATGCTTTGCCGCGAGAGCAGAGCAGAAACTGCGAGCTGACGTTTTGGGAGAATGCACGTCAAAAGAAACTAGAGATCTCTATCTGCTGTTTAGGGAGAATAAGGAGCGCGCGTAGTATAGTCTGCACTGAGGGTATAACAGCGTTCACACTTTGCATCAGTGTTCTGTGCATCCATCAGCGATTCGAACGTTCAAAGCTAAGGCTAAAGAAAGTATAGGTATCGACTACTGCTTAGCTCGCTAAGGCAGACGCTAAAAACGCGAGACAGACACTTGTACTTTCCTATTCGCTGACGACGCTGGAGCACGCTGAAAACGCCGGCGGACGCGCAAAACGCTGATGGACCCTGCAAACGCTGGATCGGTACCTACACTTTCCTACTCACTCAAAACGCTGACAAACGCTCAAAACGCTGCCGCAAAATATGAGCGCACTTTGAAATCACAAGAATGCTGAGTTATGGGCAAAAGTCGAACCCCAGGCGGGAGTCGAACCCGCACCTCACGCTTTCCGGGCGAGTGCGCTATCCGTTACGCCACCAGGGCCGCTTTTACCCTCTCAGCTAAATGGCTTGCCCCGCAAACCAAAGGCATCATAACGAAATAGCACATAACGATATCGCTCACTAAACCTACTTTTTTTTCGTTAACTATACCGTATAGAACGTGGCCTCAGCAAAATCGACGTTTCAAGAGAGTGCATGCAATATAGTAATAGTGTGACTTTTCGCAATAGGTGGGACAATAGGAGAGTAGGAGACTGGGCGATTAGGCATCATAAAATAGCAAAGTCTGCAGTGCGGTTGCAATTGCCTTTGGCGCGCATTTTCCCAAAACGTCAAATTGTAAAATCATGTACTCACCCTTTATTGGGAACATTCAAGCATTCAAATATACATTCAGTTTGCGATACAATAACTGAAGTAAAAGAAAACCAACTGAATGAAAAAGACGCGGGTGTGGTTTTTCTTCGCTTTGAGTGATGATTCGCACTAGCACCCGAGCCAGCCAGCTCACGTTTCCGCACTGAACAGGACAGGATTATATAGTACGTTGCAAGAGATCTTGGACTCTCCAAACAGACCGCACAACTACAGACTTCCTGTGAATAGAACAGCAAAAAAAAAACATACCTCTACGTTCACTGCTTTCTTCGTTGAGAATATCGAGTCGTGGCCTCCGCGAACTACTTCGGGAACGACTGCGCCTACGGGATGACGGTTTTTCTTCGCTTAGCGTCCACCGACGCACAAAATTCATTCTAAATAGTGCACACCTTATCCAAAACATCTATCGTAGAAACAACGAACCAATCACGAATTTTGCTGCCATCGTACTTTTACAACTTGATGACCGAAAAACCCCACATATATCCGTTGTTTGCCTATTTTTCTGGGATGTAGCGGTTTTTGTTAATAGCCTCGAGCAAGTCGGGTTTCTCCGTCTAGTCGGGGAAGATGAAAGACATAACCCAACAGCAATAAGGAAGCTGTCCTGAGTTACGGTAACGTTTGAAAACGATTACTAAACGGAGAAACCCGACTTGCTCGAGGCTATTATCAAAAACCGCTACATCCCAGAAAAATAGGCAAACAACTGATAGAGTAAGCCAGCTCTCACCAACTCTTCTGATCAGTGACAGTGCAGAATTCGATAATTCGATTCACCTGCTCCAGTTCTGCTATCTTTTCACTCCTTGATTTTGTCGCGTGAGTAGGGGATAAATAAGTAGCTAAATTGCGATATTTAACACGAATGAAATAACCCAAGCAAGTTCACATGTACAAGGTTCTCAACCTTTCCAAAACAAGAAAATACATCAAAGAACGATTTTTTTTTGTTGTTGCAAATAAAAGCAGGTATAACGTCAAACAACTATCCAGCACAAAGCCACAATGGGAATAATTAATCGCAAATCATAAACGTAATGAATGATCAACCACGTGTGATAACCTCTGAGTGGGAGAAAAAATGGTGAAGGAAAACAAAAACAATGGAGAAAAATCCACACGGAACTATTTGATTTCTTCTGCCAACTGAACGCTATTAACAATTTATGACCTCACAACAAATACAAGGAACTAAAGAGAATATGACAAATGTATAGAGATTAATCGAAGACATCCAAAATTATTGTAGGAATGCCAAAATATTAATTTTCAAAGGGAATAGACACGGAGACTCTTGTCCATCGACGTTGAATACAGCGACCGCGCATGATCTCCAAATCGAACAGCAGTTACTGCTGCAGTATGAGTATCAAACGTCGCAACGACCTGAAAGTTGCCTCAAATATCCGCAACGACATTAAAAAAAAAACACTGCAATTACATATAGTGGATAGTTTCAGTTGCAAAGATTAGCAGCTAAAGATTACTCGTTGCGAAGATTAGTCAAAGATTAAATGAATCTTCAGACAAAACAGCACAAAAAAATATTTTAGAAAACACACTAATCAATGGCTTGGCAGCCTTGCTGTACGAGCTCTCCAGACCTGTTTGTTTCATGCCAGCATAGCGATATCCTGCCGCCTCTAACCCACTAATCGTTCCCTCACTTCTTCCACTGCCACTATCATCTAACATAAAGGGGGCGTCAGAACTGCCACTTATGAGGGCCACAGCTCCTTTCGTTACTTACTGTGAAACCGCGACAACGGAGCAGTCTTAGAGGACTGCAGACCACATTTCTTGAACAAGAAAGAAACCTTACCAAATGTTCGAGCGCGGGGATAGTCTTTAACTTCGAAAGTCAATTACGTTTGTGGCGGACCTCCCTGACCCGGAAGAATATGAGGAGCATCGGGGATTCAACGTTCAGAGGAAATGCGTGCCAAAGGAGTAGATGGGATTTCAATCATTTTACACCAAGTGATTCAAAATGTGCTTTGAAAAAGACAAACCTGCCACGATTTCACATGTAATACTTCCACGTCGCTAGATCCCACCGCCAGGTACGTTCCAGAATGATCGAAGCAAATATTGTTGATGGAATGCTTGCCATCGTGCAAACTCAACGTCTTCAAATTCTTCAATTTACGCAGATCCCATAGTTTAAGCTGAAAAAATTCCATTTAAATTGAGCCAGAAATAGATCTGTGTTGGAATCACGAGTCCAATCAACCAAGTTTTTGGTGTTACATGACTGTTTGAACCTTTGGCCCTATTTGGGCAATCCCACCTCACTGATGAGTCTCAGGGTTGAGGATATAACTAAGGTTTGTATGAGGACAGGGACGAAAAAAACACTGCTGTTTTGCAATAGTTTTTCTACCTATATCTACACTTTGGAAAGGATAGTGCAGACTAGTAAGGCACAGCAGCTGCCGGAACCTTATAGACATGAAAATTAAATAGAATGTGGTAAACTCGGGACTGATTTTTTATGGGGTCACGAGAAAAGTAAGAGGTCAAGAGGGATAAACAGTTAGGTCACTGTGGGCACGGAACGCTACTCAGGCAAAATAGTGTGTACAAGCCAATGTCATCGCCTTTGGCAGGTACTTGGCAGATACGAAACAACTAACTAGAATAATTTACCTCGCCATCTTCCGACCCGGTAGCCAAATAATAACCGTTTTCCGAAAACGCTATAGCACGTACTGCACCTTGATGACCAGGGAAATTGGCAACATTCGTTTGCTCTTTCAAATCCCAAATTTTCACCTGAAAATTGGTTGAATCGTTTGTGCCACACGATATGACTGCTTCGCCAATTCAAAACTTACAACTGCGTCGGCCGTTCCAGTGCCGAAAATCAAACCGTCTGGATGGAATTGTCCGCAGCAAACAGCAACAGATGAGTTGTCATCGGCGCGAACCTTCAATTACAAAGATTCATTGTTGACGATAAATTTCGCCAGTCTTTCACCCAACTAGTGAGTAATGCCTTGTTCTGTACCGACAGCCGAAAACCACGTCACTTCTGGTATTGATACACCTAGCGCAACAATGGAGCCAGGGGATGCACCACAAAGCCTCGGGCTCCTATCATAATGAACGACTACTCGCCACTGCATCTGGTCTTGTGAAAAAAAAATGACTATCGAGTTCATATTCGCCGTTTCAGCAGCGCCATTCCGCTAGGAATCACTTGACTGCTCGAGGTCACGATCCACCTCTAATACTATAACCGCTCCAGTTTCGTCAACAATTTCGATCAGTAAGAACGTATTTGATTCGCTACAGCAGGCCAACGAATAGACATGGACAGCTAATCATCCCATTTAGGTCGTGTTCATAATTACGGCCCATGGCTAAACTCTCAATTGCTAGCCTAATCATGCTTATTCGAAACAACTCATAGGTTTTCACAACTTGCCACCTTAAAAGCATCTAATCCTGTAGACCGAATCAGCTGTAGGCCTTGAGGTCTAGGCGGTGTTCGGCTTCACGGGGCGGGGGAGAGGGAGATTTTTCTAACTTGCTAGTTGCTGCTAACTTGCACGCCTCGCCTTGGCAAGACCTTGTAGACTCTTGTCGAGGGTAAATGAAATTCTGCTAGTGCATAGCTTTACAAGAGCTTACAGGCTTAGATAGGAAACAATGGCAACGATCGATGGGAACTAGCGAAATGCCCCTACCAAACCGTACTGCGTTTAAGACTTCACAAAATCCTCTTACCTTGCAGAGAGTTTTTCCAGTGTTCACATCACTGAGAGCCCAATGAGAATCATCTTGACCACCAGAAAGGACATAGTCTCCAGTGGCGTGAAGCGAGATATCTGAACAACAAAATTAAAATTAGCAGGAAATCATTGTCACGTCAAGCAATTTACCTGTAACAGCTGCTTGGTGAATGTCGATGAGGGCTTTGCAGCTTTCCTCACCAGTTGTCCATACACGCGTAACCTATAAATTTCAGCAGTTAACTCGAAGTAGACCTTATTTTGAAGCAGACCTTTTCTTAATCTACTGCTGAAGCACCCCTTGTAAACCAACCTGAGCGTCAGAACTTGCAGAAATAGCGTTGATTTGAGTTGGGGTGAAGGATAACGGCATTGATTTTCTTCTGATGCCCTTTGAAAACATCCTGCACTTGCTCCTTTTCCGAATTGAACAGAACAACAGTTTTATCTGCACCTCCAGTAAGGACCATTTTTCCCTTAAGTAATACACCATTTAACTAGTTCGTCATTGAATAAAAAAGCCTTAAATTTACTTGAACATCAAGAGCGGTAACGCCTGGTACTCCGGTGCTGTGGATTCCAGTATGACAAGCTGATTCGCGGAATGACGCAAATTCATCCTGTTTCGTGAGCTCTTCTGGGAGATTCTTTCCTCGTTGCTTACGAGCCGCCGTTAACGTTTTTGCTTTCTCATCCAAGCGGGCGAGGACTGCCTCCGAAATGCCTGAACAATCTGCTATACAACCACGCAAACAGGATTTGCTGATAAAATGCTACCTTGAGCTTCATCCACACTTTGTTCCATGTCAATATCGCCAGCTGCATGCGTAACGTTAGCAGCATGCGGCTTAAGGGTCGACAGAGCTTCACGAGCGGCCGTCAATTCCTTTGTGAGGCGAGCAATCACACGGCAAGCGGCATCATGCTAAAAAATAATCTGAAGTCTTATTACTACCTTTGGCCAAACTACTCGTAATTACAAGGGCTGCTGTATCAACTCTGGTAAATTTTTTTTTATATTTTATCAATATCCGTGCACAATGTCGCAAAAATTGAAACCGTATCTCACTGGACTAATACCAAATACTCACAAACCATTTTCCAACCTTGCGCTATATTGTGCAGACTTTCTACTGCGCGTATTTTGAGATAATCCTCCAACCTTAGCGCTTCTAAATTGCAGGGCTTCTACTGCGGTATTTTGAGATATCCATTGAAGTGCTCCGCGCGAAGAAGAAGAAGAAGAAGAAGAAGAAGAAGAAGACATCAACCATGCGAGTTAAGGGTTTTCTAGGATTCAAGGACAAAAGGTTCCATTAACGTGGAGGCGACTCGTTGGCCACCCGTTCGGCAGATTGCGGGGGAGGTGCACTCAGGGCGTTGCATGTAGTATGCTTAGTTAACAAAGCAGCAGCTTCTCGCTCCTGCAGTGATGGACCAGGCCTCTGATTCAGGCCTTTAATGAAAAAGTTCCACCTAGGCTGTGTTTAGACTTTGGGACTCGGGAGAAACTGCACTCCTTGGAATTGCTCGAAACTGGGGAATGCGCAAGAAGGAACTATATGTATCGACGCGTCGTTTCAGAGATTTCGCGAACAGAGGGGAGTACCGGTATCGCTCAGGGCCAGTGATTAGCCTTCTGACAAGGGAGGTCTTTCAGGTCGTGGCGCGCTTTTTGGAAATGGTTTGTTGCTTGTTGTAGGGGTCCATATAAGGATCACAAAAATGGTTTTCATTTTTGCTATGCGTTTCTGAAGAGGTCAAAAACTGAGTGAAAAAATTTGACAAGAATGGGCGATTTTAAACGTATTAATTAATTAGGCCTCAAAAGTAGTTTCAAATAAAGTCAAAATGTAAGTATTATGTAGTAGCACCCTTGGCATGCACCGACGCAACAGCGTTGTTTTTGTCAGCGGTGACGACGCGGAGTGAGCCATGAAGAAGCACCGCTGACAAAAAACAAGGCTGTTGGCGTCGGTTGTCAGCCAAAGTGCTACTACATAATACTTACATTTTGACATTCATGTTGAAACTACATTTGAAGGCCTAATTAACGAGGCACCTCAATAGCAATGCTCGTAAGTTACACATCAGAATGGAGCCCATTAAAAATAGAAAATCGCCCCACTTCTTGTCAAAATTTTTTTGCACATCAGTTTTATGAACCTCTTCAGAAACAGCAAGCCAAAAATGAAAACCATTTTGTATCCTTATCTGACCCTTACAACAACCATTTCCAAAAGGCGCGCGGGACCTGAAAGACCTCCCTTGTGAGAGACAGAGAGAATCGATAAATAGGAAGGGCTAGGTGCGGGGATTAATGGTTGTAAAATACCACGGTCTAAACGACCGCAAATTATCAATGTGCTCTTTCATGACGCTCATCTAAGCCCCTCATATTCTCGCACGAATATTAGAGATGTAGTCGATCGACACGCCTCATTCGGCTTACGTTTTCCCAAATCGATACCTATACCTTCATTTTCTCGGATTCCCGCGAAAACGGCCATCCGGGTTCCGCAACTCCCCATTCCAACACTAACTATCTCAAGAAGCCAGAAAGATGCCTGTACCTCCTTTTTTCGCGCATTCTCCCAAAATACCAGTTTCTCAAGTCGCAAAGTATGAACGCAGCCTAGGAACAGCAGCGGTACTAGTAAATGCTCACTGTTTCAGGGGAAGGAAGAAAATCGTAAAAGATGAACTAAAGGAGGTCAAGCGGCGGAGAAATGACGAAACAAGTCCTCATACCCTGAAAACCAACAATGGCAACTTTCGGCAATAACTACCTGATAGAGAGAATGTGAAAGTTCCTGGCGTGCGGTTTGTAACTGCTGTCGAAGTGAGAAGCTGTTCAACATCACACTGTCCCACTCGTCTTGTAACATCTTCAGGAGTGATGGAATAGATGTTCCAGCCACATTACGAGGCGTAGTGTCCACAGCACCCGTTTTTAGTGGAATCAGCTGAAAAGGGATACAGAACTCACCGGCAGAATTATTACAAAAATAGCGTACCTGTTTCTCGTCCAGAGACTCATTAGTAACAGGATCAACACCATTTTCGATAATATATTTCAAAATAAGCCGTTTTTCATAAATGTGGCCTGATGGAGCAGCTACAGGCTCTTCGGCAGGTTCTCCGCTGATTGCACAAGTGAACACCATTTTTCACCAAGCCCTAGTAACACGCAAGTGTGAAAGATGTAAAAAACCAAAAACCACAGAAAGAAGAGAGTTGCAGAAGAAAAGCTTTAAAATTACTTCCGATCTTTAAGTCTTTAGAGACGTAATGCCATCCTAACTACATCAGTTGCAGAAATACTTAAGCTTTACTAGCCAATATTAAGGTTAAGTGAGTCAAAAACTTGAGAAAATCCACTGAGCAAGCCAAAAGAGAACGATGTGCAAAACATTATTTGACAATATCCAAAAAGTGCGCGCATTGGCAAGGATCGCGCGCCACATCCTTTACTAATACGCAAGCGTCCTTTGAAATAGCGTGACATTAAATGTGGGTCACCGAAAGGTCAGCAAGATACGAATCGATTTGACGCCCGAGCCACTTCCTCAACTTTCAACTTATGTTGATGGGTAGCTTCTTAAATTGTTAGCCGAAGGTTGTGAGGTGTCCCTGGAAGATAATGTAGGCTACTAATGTCACGACAATAGGGGATTTTGGAAGTTGTTCCATCCCCACGCTGGACCTCGACTTTGGGCGGACTTATCAAATGAGTTAGTATGACTATCAAAAGGCCTCGTAAGAAAGCAGTTTGGCCGATAAAGAAATAGTCTAGGATCAAGAGAGCTTCCAGTGTTGGTGCCACGCACACACTACAACTCTCTTTCAGTGATACGAGCTGAAACTGAAAAGATGTGACTTTTGGGTCTTCTAAGCAATCATCCACATGTCATGATGTTGTTGTGACAGTACTCAACAGCTCGTTTCACCTTCGTCGCATGACGTCAACACCTAGACTTCTGACGTGGACGAGTTCATCGGCGCTGGACGAGTTCGCGTCACAATACTCTGCTCATTGAATATGTTGTCCTTCTACGCGGTTATTTTCTTGATGTTCACACATCCTTTCAGTAAACAACTTCTCTTATTTCTCTAGACATAGCTTCATTCTTTTGGTTGCCTTTGACTAGAGATCTCCTCATTTTTGCTACATTTTCAACCATCAATTTGTTCCACTATTTTGTTTTTTCGAGATCTGTTCTTCTTTCCATTACTTCTCTCCTTTTTTTATACTCTTTAAGAGGATGATTATCATCAAAACTTTGGAGACGTTTACTGTATGACCATAGTACGACCTCGTAAGAAGCACCCGGGGGACGCGGCGCCGTGAATCGGACCACAAACTCTTCTCGTGAACGAGATAGTCGTCGAGAAGACGATCGGTTTGTTTGTATTTATTTTTTTCACCTTAACATGCAATAGTGGGGGTCCTTCTTTTATCTTGAAACAATTTTTTGGACGTGCTCTCGTGGGTCATACCATTTTCTAAACCTTAGTCACAGGAGTCGAATGTAGCATTCTGGAGTCCGTTTACTTCTAAATGTGACCATAGGTGAGATATTTCGACTGTCTTCTTAATGCACTGCGCATGCCGACATGCACGTGCATATGCGCCATTTTCACCTCAGTAGCGTTTCGTTTCATTATTCGACAAGTTCCATTTGCTTAAATCCAGCTCCATGGAGAAAGAAGGGGGTCTATCAAAATGGAATGGAGGAGCATGAGTGAACATCCTGGCTGTCCCTCTTAGGTCGTAAAAGAAGGATGAGTGTTGGTGAGACCCCAGAAGCAGGTCGCAGTTCGATAGCCTGCGCAGAAGTAAGATTGCGGAAGTGAGGGCAGGGGCGAGAGTGAGACTGTGTGTGTCGACAGGTGGAGTGCAATTATCAAAGAATGGGTGGAAGAAGTACAAGAGAAAGCAGGAAAGAGGGTATGCGGAACGAGATTGGGTACGAATCGTTACGCGCCGGAGTCGAACGGGAACAAGATGACGACAGAGCAGTTCCTGTCGCTGGAAAAAAAATTTGCAAATGCTACGCCCCTCCCCACCCCTTTCCCATGTGACCTGCCATTTTCCAAAGTCTTCCCAAGTTCTTGCCACTTCTTCCCCTTTTTTCGATGAAATTCGTTTTTCTTCAAATAATGATTTCGATAGGGGGGCGGAGGAAGGTTGCCACCATAGCTACTTGTTATATCCATCAGAAGTAGTAGTATTGCTCCACTATCTAAGGGCGGGGAGTTTGGATAAGATGCGTGAAACACGAAATCAACTGTCAAAAAGTAAATCAATACCGAAAAAAAGTTTCCTCACGCGTACCTCCCACCTTGTGCGATCTAGTACAGCCTTCCCTCTCTCGGGACTTGACCAGCATACGCTGTGCTCGTTGACTACTCAAGGCGCCGCAGAATTAAGAGAGCCGTTTCACGGAATGAAAAGAATCAACGGGGAAGATTTGACGAAATGGGCAGAAATACATGCGTTATAACGTATACGTTCTTTTCCGAGATTCCTGCGTTAATCCCGATTCCATGTTTTGCCGATTCTTCGAATTCCTTGCTTGTTCAGTGCCGAAAGGTATGAACGCAGCCGTAGGGCGGCCCGCAAAGTGTAAAATGACTTGCTGGTTCAGTGTAGTTGTGGAATAGAAACGAAAAATTGAAAGGAACTATCCCCTACATTTTTTTTCATGGGGCTCTCAATTTTTTTCCAGTGAATTCGAGAGGCTGTTATAAAATAGTTGGCGAATGGCATACTTCTAACACTAGGAATTAGCGGAGATGGGTTCAGAAGTGGAGCGCAGAATCCTTTTCCGCGCGAAAGAAGAGCTTCGGAGTGGTTTGCATCGATGAGGATAACCTGGGGTGCCTAGTGTGGTAAGACCTGACTCGTCAGGGCGCATTCATACTTCGCGATCTGGGCGGTTGCGTCGCACGACTGCAACGAAAACGCTCCGTCGTCATTCACTGACTGCTTCAAGTGTTGGAGCAATTCTCATCCTGAATGTACT
>MU918216.1:0-10313 GCA_036418165.1 Cooperia oncophora | reverse complement strand
CCTGTTGGCCAACAATCTAGTGCCACGAATCCTCGACGACCTGGTGGCACCAATGCGGAAGTTGTCGCTTAGCGAGGCTGAGATCGTAGTTCTATCCGCCTTAGTGATCCTGGATCCAGGTAGGATTTCAATGATAATCTGCTGGGCAGATGCCAGCCTGATGTGGCATGGTTCTTGCTTCACTTGGATGAAAATTCCTGTTATCCAATCCAGTTGTTTCTACAGATTCGCCTGGCTTATCGGAATCATCATCGCTGGCGCTCAGTCAACTTCGCGATCGTGTGCAGAACGCGTTGTTCCAACTCATTCGAGAGAACTCATCAGTGCTACACAATGTGACGAGCCGTTTCGGCAACATTCTTCTTCTGCTACCACCACTTGCGGTCAGATTCCTTACTAATTATGTACCAATTGTCGTGACTTGTCGTTTGGTGTTGTTTAAAGACTGTGTAATTTTTCGTTACAGAAACTGAGCTCACTCGTCGGAGAGAACGTGCAGTTTGCTCGTATGTTCGGGGGATCGCTCGATCCGCTTCTTGTGGAACTGTTTGCTGACAACACCTCTGAGGTATATTGCTCATGATAAATAGTCACATCAAGCCTTGGAGTACACATTCTACGATAATCATATGGGCGGAGAAATGGGCGATGACTCGAAAACATTGCACCATCCTTACTAGCGGGAACATGCATCTACTACTGCACAGAAGGAGCGCGTAAGTAAGTGAAGTGTAATGGCTGCAAGTCTCCTCTCAACTCTGTTCAAGGGCACGTCGTACGTTGGGGATCCTCAACGAGGAGGGGTCGTATTTTCCTTTGAGACGAATGTGCCTTCAAGTGCGCTATGTAGCCCTACCTCCTCCACGCCCTTTCACGCTCAGGAAAAAAAGTGGGGAATTTTGGGAGTGGGAAAACTCCATAAAGGTGTGAATAGGGAAACCGTGACAATAAGGAAATTCCGTGATCTCCGTTCAGTGAGCCTTCGTTCGCATCGCTTGAACTTTTTCTTTGAATCTTTCGAAAAAAAACGAGAAAAGAAATGCAATTGTACTATTCAAGCGTCTTCAATTTTAGTTGGAGTATTTGAAACTTCTAGATCCAAATTAGAATTTTACTTTTTCAAGGTGATTCCATCCCCTTCAACGAGGGAAAAAGCGGACGTGTCCACCCAAACATATTCGTCCACATCACCGGTCCTGCCGTCTGATATTACTGAAGTACACGAGGAAGTTCCGGCATGCACTGAGCCTACTCGTCCGGCACCTGTTCTACCAACAGGTTGAAACTGTTTAACCTTTGATTTCCGCCTCTTTTTACTTCTTTATTCTTATCCAGCCTTTTGTAGGTTTTTCTTGTAGGTGATAGACGTTTCAGTAATCTCGAACCTTTTAATTCCGCTCGGCTTCCACAGGGTACTCTATAGTCTTGCTCACTGTGGAAGTCGGTTTTCCCTCAATTGTAGTCGCTTGCCAGCTCCCACACTACCTTTTTGGCGAAAAAGTGGCAGGCGCAGCGCCAAGCCCGCCCCCCTCCCCTGACGTGCCTCAGCGCCCGCAGCGAAGAAGGCTGTATGCACATTCTGTTCCGCGTCTACTCCTCCATTTAGCGTTCATGAATGATGTCCTGTAGCCATTTTTGACTTGGTTATGAAATCCCTGATCAAATTCTGCACAGGACATTCAGCCCCTGTACCCAGGGCCGGTGAATTGTTGAGAAATGCGCCTGTTGTGGGGGAGTGACTATCACGTTTGTCCAAAATGACCGAGTCCTACACCAACGGGCCAAATAGCCACCATTTTGCTCTATCGTTGTCTAATGATGAGCGGTAATCGCCGCCGCTCCTGTCTGCATACGTCTCTGTTGCGCACCCGTGCATCAGCAAGGTGGGCGGAGCGTGCACTTAGAAGGGCGGTGCTTAAGCGGAATTTATGGATTTTCAGTTACCTATCTTCTACATCCACAAGATTTTGACCAAGAAAATGATCCAAGTGTCGCGATAGAAAAATGAAATGATGAAATTGCGATTTCAGTCAATCCAACCATGTCGTACAATCCGTTCTACTTTCCTGGACAACAGTTCCAAATGCCGCATGCGGTCAGCTACGCCTCATCGCAACCCTACACACAGTCGACATTCTTCGACTCCACTACAACTCCCACACAGTTTCGATTCATGTAGGTGCTGACGTAGCTGTAACCAGTATTTTTTGAGTGGAAAATTGTGAAAATCTATGAAAAGACTTTTTTTACACCTCGATCGCTTCCGGTAATTAGATGCATAACCGCTCGTTGTCCTTTGCTGTATTATTTTTGAAAGCTGCTTTTTTTCCATTTGGAAACAATGATCTTCTTCTGAGGAAGCGAGTCAGTCGCTGCAGTCTGAAAGTACAATATTCCTTGTCGTTTGGTGACATCGCTTATGACTGAACGGATGTCGGTTGAGAGATCCGCGTTGCGGCAACCACGTTAAATCGATTAGGTCTCGTGCAATGCCGCGTGCGCAACGTCGCTTTGCCGCAACACGGATCTCCTAACCGACGCCCGTAATCCCCGTGAAACTTCATAGTAGCTCCTTCTCTATTGCGACGTCACCATGCGAGAAGGTCGAACTTCGTATCTAGTTTCAGTTTATCGTGCTTCCCTTCCCGTTATCCATTTCTACTTTGATTTTCATATTGATTGATTTTATTGGTTTTTGTTAATAGGCAGTATTCATGTTGATTTGCTTCTTCGAATTCTATTTCTATGTATCCACACACCGATGTTGACGCGCGGGCACCCCACCTTACCTACCCGGTGAAAAGGCAATGGTCCCCGGACCCGCACGCTAACCGACAAGATGTGGTACGTTTCCTCAGTGAAAGCCCCTCTGGTGTAGAGTGGTATCTAACGGGCAAAACCAGGTTTCGTCTACGATTCTATGCCGTGTATTACACCGGTTATTTTATCTCAGTAATATTTGTAATATTTTATTTTTAATGTCCAACTCGCGTGATGGTCCTAATGTAATTTGACTTCTAAAAAAATTCCGCGATAACTGGATGGGCGGAGCGATGGGCGGAGACTGTGTACAATTGGCGCGCCGTTATTATCATTCTGAAGGAGAAGCGCGCTGAATGTTCATGAGTCTCCGCCCGTTGTTCCGCCCTTCCGTCTATCACTGGCGGAGAATGAGACTCGTAGCCATCTGACGCGCCATTTCTCTTAATCGTTCTGAAAGATAAGCGCGCCAAATGTTTGTTAGTCCCCGCCCATTGCTCCGCCCATCCGATTGTCATGGAATGTCCCCTCAAACTCGTCTTCAAAAGTCACAAAATTTTTAAAATCGGATAGGCTTTGCTGTAAGTTCTTGTCAAGCCTAAATGTATCATATAATGAAGTCATGCATCCTGTACCTCATTATTTTTCACTCGATCGCTTTTTTTCACGCATTACAATATAATATTTGTGAGTGGTCGTTGTATTAGCAGAAGTGCGCGGCATTTAGTCCGAAGTCCCTTCCCACCGCTGCTGCTTCCCCCCCCCTTATCTTTTATTTCTCCTTCCCGTTGCTTGTTTCTCTGTGATCCATCCCATATTAATAATAAGCAGTAACTATAGGTGCAACATTACAGTATTGTTAGTTGACCCACGCTTCTGGGACTCCGCCGCGCCGAACCTACTGACCTCCAGATGACGAGAGCACAGCTTAGATGCACTGAGATCGCCGCCTCGTTCTTGTATAAATTTTCATCAGTCCATCCACCGTATCGTTTCCCTAGTCGTCACGGTGGAACAGATTTTACTTTGTAACTTACCACACTGGACATATTCTGGTAGTGTTGTAGTAGTTATGATCACCTCAGATAGTCGTTTCCTCGAACAAATCACCTCATTCATATTTTATTTTTGATTATTTTTTTGGCACTGTTATGCGCTTTTTTTCTTCTTCTTCTTTTTCATCATCTATTTGATCAGCAGTATACGTCGTAGAAGTCATCCCGTTGAGTCATCTGGTCTTTTATATATATATCGATCGCTTCGATTCTATATATTTCTATATTTCGGCTTTTTTCCCCCCGGAAACCTCCTCTCTCCCCTATCTACGGATCTTTATTTCAATTTCTGAACGTGTAGTTTGTACATGTGTTGATCGACAATGGTGGAATAAATCCTGTCGAAGTGATGAACGTTGGAAAACAGTTACATACCTCGAAGATGGATTGGGCGTGGCTGTGTCCTTCATTTGCAGATGGCGCATGGTGCGTTTTTCGCGACGTTTCCATTTAGAACACTGTCATCATATCATGTACGGGGCAAAGTCATGATCGCAATTGTCCTAAAACGGCAAAATCTCGCCTAAGAGCGCACTGTCGTAGCGCATTACGTCCGAATGACATACGCTGCCACGCCCCCTCCATCTCCGGATTTGGATTGCAGATATATATACAATTACGCTAAAATTACCTGCAAATCATATGCATCTTACCAGGCACACTTGCACCTCATACGAAAAATCCTGCCATGGAGCTCACATTGCGCGCAGTAGCTTACACTCCAAATCTGTTGATGGAAAGGGCGTGACTGCGTACTTCATTTGAACATAGCGGCGATTGCGTTATTGGTGGGATCCTGTCATTTGGTTCAGGCCAGCTGTATAATTCAGCGTCCTTGCACAGCACAAGCCGAATGAGAAAATGTCTCAAGTAGAAGTATCCCACGAGAACCGCACCTCACGCCGCGCTTTGAAGTGTGCAGCCACGCCCTCCCCATCACCGGGATATGCAATTCACTGCTGTTTATATGCAGTTCTCATGCAACATACTTACAACATAAATGTAATAGCACGCACCACGGGGTATGCAAATTTGGGAAAACAGTGAGCACGATGGCCGGTAGATGGGCCGTTATTGCGACATCATCGGCTGGTCTACGCTGAGTGCGGGCTTGCGCCGCCACACCCTCCCATAATCTTCCACCATGACGTCTGGTAATCACCGCCCGCCCCCATGTGATCCTGGCCACCCGTCTCGAAGGCCAAAAACCTATGGTTAGCGCTTCACCTTCTCGAGCCGCTGCATATATCGATCGAGTGAAGTGCCACGACAGTCGTTTGGGCGCCATGTAGCGCGCGACGAGGGGCGTGGCTATCTTTTCAATGACTCCTGTAAAGACCAAAGGAGTCGTAAATTACTTAGCCCACAAAATCACTTATTGCGATTTCAGCTGAGCTGTTCCCTTTATTATTCAATGGGTGTGACGCACTCGATAACTGTATACCTACGGGCGCGACACCACGCCCATCAGCGTTTCAACCGCACGATTGTCTTGGTCCTGCATAGCGACCTCTGAGTGTCGTTTGACATATGGATGTGGGAGAAAAGAAGACGCGGAGAGAGTTTCGCAGCTAATAGTGAAGGTAAGCTAAAGAGGGAATTGAAGGAGAGTGGAAGTGCATACAGTAAGGAAACCCCATAAAAAGCGGGGTTCCTGGATATTCTAAAATGGGCTCGGGATGTGGAAGAGCTCCCAGCAAAGCTCTGAAACAAAGCCTGATCGAATCGGCTATTTGTAAAGAGCGGCTACGGAAGGTTCTACTTGAACGCAGACCTTGAATGAACTTCAAACGATTCCCAGAATAGTTCAGTAAATGTGGATGAGACCGCTGATATGGCTTAGTGGTGGCGCTGTGGGTTTTCAACATTGACGTCGAAGGTTTGATTCCCCTTGCACACGAATTTCTCTGTTCCTCTTTTTGAGGTGGCTATCATCGGTCCATTGGTCCGGAAAGGCAAATCAGGTATGCACATGTGTGCTCGTACCCCACGTCATGGCAGTCTTTTGCCAATCAGTGCAATCAATAATCAATGCACTCTCTCTCTCACCTAGAGATTTTCCACGTCAAACTGAGCTGAGATACGATTCAGCTGTGAATGTGCACAATGGGGCAGACGAAGCTTCGCTCCTGCGTAGGAACTGTATGTGAGAGGTCCAGCCAGACCTTCGTAAAGCCAAACGGATGATTTCCAAGATGTTGTCACCCCATTGCTCCACACAGTCCATTAGCCGTTTGTTAGCAGTAGGAGAGTTGTTTGACGATTGGGCGTGGTTGAGCTAACTTACGCGCTCAATCCTCACAGAGAACACCCCTCATCCCCCAAGGACCGTTTGCTCAATGGCGCAGTGGTCCTGGGCCTGTACGCTGCCTCCTGACTTCTTTTTGCCAAACAGTGCAGTAAGTTGTCGGTCCATGTTCTCCCACTCAGAGATTTTTCATGTTTAACTGAGCTGGGATACGATTCAGTTGTGAGTGGGCACGACGGTAAAAGGGTACACTCCATTGGGTAGAACAGGCGCTCAGACGCTTCGAGCCGTCCAGGCCCCAGTGGGTAGAAAATGGATAGTGTGGCAACGGTGTGCTACGCACCGGAGGGGGACGGAAAGACGTACACCCTCGGGATCACGTGAAAGCTGCAGTCCAGATGTGAGCACTGCCGCATCCCTAGGCGCAGAGTGCACTGCTTCGCGATTCCGAACAGTCTCAACAACGTGCATTCGAGGGTATGGCGACGAAATGAAGATCACGTATCTGAATGGGAAGCAAAAGGTGACTCGCAAGGGGAATGGAACCACGGTCGCTTGAACGGAACCATCTGCACATTGCACTGAGCCATTCGCAACTGTAATCGCTCCCAAGGGGGTCTTATTAACATAGCAGCGCATTCCACCGTGCTTGTTGCCACCACTCTGAGGGCTTTATGTGACAGTGTTCAGTGATATTTGTACCAGATTACCAATGTGACATTCAATGATATTTAGATCAATTACCATTAAGGCCGAGTCTACAGAGCGAACCCACTCACGAAAATAAAGGAGCAGCCACTCACATTACAGCCACACAAAAAGGCAGATGCCCTTGGAGTTTCCTCGACTTTGTTTGAAAAATCACACCAAGCTTCCTCGTCGTCGATCAACCGGAGTGTAACGTATCTCTCTCACTGGTTTCGAACTTCTGAAGGCCTTTTTCTACACCGTATGGCAGATGAAGCCAGCGTGAAGAGAACCTATTGGTGCGCCATGTTATGTGAGGAATACGTTGTTTGTGACGCACGCCTTAGAAGGAGGTGTGTGTCCCGATCGCCGACCGATATGAGCAGTCTACGCCAAGCCACTTGCAGATCAGGTACCGCGACACTTGCAGGATCAGTCGATTGATTTTCGATGGAAATCAGATAAACCTTGGAAGCTTCTAAACTGCGTCCATCATACAAAAGGATCGCATCTTCATCACCATATAGCAGTTTTTGCTCGCCGTCATTGATTCCATGACGAGATCAAGATAAATCATCGCGTACTGCCAATGGTTCACTTTTCTCTTGTTCACGAAGGGTATGCTCGATTTCCTCATGTAAAGAACCACAGGCTTCCCTGACGTGATCTACTACATTGCCACACGATTCCTCCATGCTTCCATCCAAGTGCAAACGCGTCTTAACATAGCGGTAAATAGTTCTCCTGCAGCCAGCTCGAAGAACGATGCCAGCCCTTCATAAAAAGGAGCCAGTCGCACTCCACTTGGCCGTGTCCAGACTCGCTACCATTCAACTGCCCGAAATATCTGTGGGTGTACAGCCAGCCGATCCGCAGCCATTTATGGTAGTCACTCACCATGAATCGATTCCTTTCTACCGTTACAGTTTCAGAATCCAATGTTTGATGGTTTTCTCAAAAACAGTCCTGGTCCGACTGCCATCCAGTGAGCGATCCCCCGACACGGAATCGACCGACAGCAGAGCAAAACGCCATCCGTGTTGGCATCGATCCTGTGTTAACACACCAGTCTCAGACCGTAGCCAGCATATCACTGACTTCATCGAAAATCAATCAAACCTGATACCGCAAGGGTGTGATAGACCGCACATGACGATTACTGTCAGGGCCCCCCCCCGCACATCCTCGACCGCTCGCGTCCACGAACCCACACGGAAACACCACCCTGCCTCGAAGATGCCTTCAGACAGCACGCCAAGACAACTTGTTGGTGCTGTTCGTCACTGCTCTCCATTCTAAACATTGCGCCCTGTAACGTGCACAAAAAATTCCTTCAGAACTTCCTAAACACAGTGAGAAGTAACGCTACACCCGAACCTATTTGGATGGGACATCTAGACCGCGGTTTCAGCCGGTCCAATGGGGAACCAAAATAGGGCCCCATCTTGGGATTGCTGAAACCCGCGGGCCAGGATGTCGCATCCAAATGAGCGATTCGTCGATCGATATCAGCATTTCACCAAAACGAATTTTTCAAGAGATCGACGACGACGAGTAATCCGACGCGATTTCTTCGAACGAAGTCGAGGATACCATCAAAGGTACTCGGGTATTCCATCTGGAGCTTGTTGATGCTCCAGCTCATTCTAACTTCTATTCTAGCAGCTCAGGCTCGATATTTTAGGTTACGCATTAAAGCTTGCAAAACTGAAAGAACTAAGCCTCAGACTCTCATGAGGTTCTAATGTAGGTTATAAGTCTCTCGAAAAACAGTCCGGTAGTGATGCAGGTGGTTCAGCGCAGTATTGGGCCGATGCCGTAGCAGCGGCTCTGGTTCGTCCCTGATCGCGTAAGATTTTTGCCGTCTTCCAGACTTTGGTGCCCTCCCGGACCTTCTTTTCAAATGAACACCAGAGCAGTGGGCGGCTCACCCTCCACTTCCTGAAGGGATTCCAGACTGATTGATTAACCCTTCGCGGGAGGAAATAAGCACTAGCATGCTGCGGCGGAAGCTCACGTCCCGTCGTTCCGGATCGCCGTCCCGTCACAGATTCCGATGGTCCTTACTCACTGCAGTCGACGTTCTTTACTTTCTTCCACAACACAACACTACAGCCTTCTTCCACGGTCCCCCTCCCAACTGAATCGTATCTCGAACGAGTTGGAGGCGAAAAATCTCGTGATGGGAGAATACAGACCGCCAAATCACAGTATTAGTCGACAAAAAAATTTGCAAGCAGCGGTATAGATCCACCGTCCACAGGCGAGAGCCGCGAATCTTCGCATTGCGCTTCGTCGACACCGTGCGGGTGAGCGTAATTGGGGGTTGATAAATAGTTAGGATGGGTAGAAATAGTTCTACGGTGCATAGCATCGCACCGTGGAACTATTTCTTTTACATCTCTAGGAATTAGTGACTGTTACTGTAGAGATGATTTCCAATTTCCGGTGATACAAGATACGGTAGAAGGCTAATCAAGACGAAGCACAAAAAAGAAACGAAGACAGTCCTTCGAAGGTCTGAACCTCCGGCAACATTCTTGCAAACCTACAAGCTCAACCTCTGGACCATCCTGGATATCCTTGGTGCTCACTGGCCATTTGGATATGCAGTCACTAACTGAAAAAAACTAGCAAAGGATTCAAATGATTATTACCTAAATTCCGTAATGCTTTAATTTGCAGATCGGCACCCGGATGGTTTTCATTTGCAAAAATTTCGAACGCTATCACACCCCATATCTCGAAGATTCGAGGAGGCGTGGCTTAGCATTTCTTTTGGAAATATCCAGAATGTGTTTTTCCACGAATATTTTTACTTTGCGACATCTGCCGCTCTTTCTTGGACTCTTCGAAGACATTATTGCAATTCTCCCAAAAGGACGACATTTCATCGTAGTGCCACCGCCCTTTCAGCCACACCCCTTCCATCTCTCGGATACAGTACAGTGTATAGTAGCAGTATGCTACCTCTCCATAATAATCGCATCAACAGAAAGACTTTCATTCCAGGGTCAACTTTATAATACCACATGGAAACAGAAAAAAAATCATATCACTTATAAAAACAAACAATTACTTACAACAATTTTCAACAAAACAATACAATGACGTCATCAGATTTTTTCGGTAAAATTTACCTTGCGAGTTTTTTTTAAGAATAATTCATTTCATTTTAAATTATACGCCTAAACCTTGCAATGCCGCAAGTTGTCCAGAATTCACAGGTTTTGTGGAGCAAAACTTCGCAAGACAAAAGATACTAACAGAAAAACACCAACAAATTAACGGCCTGACAAGAAGGGAGGAGCAAGAGAATTTTCGAGGAGGCATCATCAGGGTTTGGGATGAAGGCAAACTGGGCGCTGTTCGGCTTGGAGGGGCATTTTGCACTTTTGCCAGTTGTTTTTGTTAGTTCATGTTGAGTAACAGGTATTACTTCGGACAGCGCTGTGAACTCCTGTGAAGGTGCGAAATCGTTCGAGCGAGCCTCCTTGGTCATAGGATTTTACAGATTTCTACAAGTTGCCCTATACAAGCTTAGCTGAGCACCATTCGATACT
>MU918187.1:0-10348 GCA_036418165.1 Cooperia oncophora | reverse complement strand
TTCGCTGTTTGTATCTGAAACCTAGTGACGCTCAACTATGAAGCAGAAACCTCACAAAGTTGAATGAGAGGAGTCCCCCTAAGCAGCCGCCCACGTTCCACTGTTTTCTCCCTGGAGCCCCCGCTTTCCTGGTCAGCTAACTTGGCTAATTCGGGCATTTCCACATTTAATCAATTAGGTCCTGGCCGCGTCTTTGCCTTAGCCAGAGCGATCCACGATCCTTCTAATCGATATATATCTATTCCTTTTCGTGGAGTCCCCGGTTCGTCCGGGTCACTGGCAGGGAACAATGCTAAGGGCCCTCCCCTTCCGCCTCTCCCCCCCCCCCTTCAGAAGACGTCAACAACATGTTTTTGCGAAGTGCTTCTGAACTTGGTGTTTATCGCAGGGGACAAAGGACGGGTTCTGTGTCTTCCTTGTGCAAATAATCAAGTACATGTCTTCAAGTGTGGAAGATCAGTTGAACTATTCCATTCCGCTCCCAGCAGGGCATGTCCTCCCGTTGCAGAAAATTTTTGCAAAGTACGACCTCCCTCAAAAGTTCCGCCTTTGGTACGACCTCCGTTTCTTATCCCCATCCTACCTTCCATCTTCCTGAACTTTCTCGTACTTCCCACACTTTCAGAGCATTCCTCCCCTCCCCCCTCCCACCAAAAAAAACTGCCGTCGAGCGGAGAGAGGGGGGTCTGTAGCGCTCTTGAAACAAGGAAAGCCGAGAAAAGTGAACAACCAAAATTTCTCTCACGACCCCTTATCCCCCGCAGGGAATCCAGAAGTACAACGTGGCCTGGCACCTAGGTACTGCGGGAAAATCGGATGGAAACATTTCCAGGGCCAAGGTATTATAGTTGTGGAGTACTAGGCGGCGGCGTGACTGTGCCGCATCATGTTTTGTAGGGTCTTGTCGTGTCTTTTTGAGGTCTTACATTGGGTGTCTACTCCCGTTGCCTGCTCGATGAGAGGAAGCAGACAAGCAGACATGACGTGTTGTAGTCATGCCTCTACCAGGAACCCTCAAGATACACTTTCTACACCCTACTGCTATTGAAGAGAACTCGTGCGAGCCCTCGACTCCTCGGACCTCTCGAAAACTCCCAGCCCCCTGGTTTGAACCCCTTCCCCATCCCACCTACCTTCTCTCTGAATTTTCACACCTTCCCGCCATTTTTTCGGAGTAATTCTTTTCCAAGAAAAAAGAAGAAAAAAGAAAAGAAGAAAAGAAAAGAACAGGTACCGTTAAGCGGGACGTGGGTGGAATGTATAGCGTCACTGAAATGTGAAAAACCAAAAAAGTAAAGAACCGAAAAAATTCCTCCCGAAAACAAACCGTAGGCCTTTCCTTCTAATCACCAAATTGTTGACAATGTATGTAATAGAAATTTCAAGAGAAAGGGGGGATCCACTTCTTTCAGTAATTCTCTCGAAGCGATTCTTTTTTCTTCTTTGATTGCGGTGTATGAATAGCTTTATTTATGAAATATGACTGAAATTGATCTTACAGTTTCAAGCGTCTGTCTAGCTTCAAGATTCAGAGGCAAGGCCTGTGGGGGTCCCCATCGAGGAGGGGGGGGGGTCGTGTTTGTTCGGTGGAGGTCGTACTTGCCTTGAGAGAAATGTTCCCGGTTGCTGACGTTTCCCGGTTTTCATATTTCGAAAGCTTATACGCCCTCCCCAATCCCTACTCGAGGGCAGTTTTGTGGGGAAAAGGGGAGAACTTTCGAAAAAAGCTTTGTAAAGGTAGTAGGAAGTTGGGTTAATTTAGGAAGATGGTAGGTAGGGTGGAGGGAAGTGAGGACGAGGGCGTACCAGAAGGGGAAAATTCTGCGGCAGGGTCCTATTTTGGTAAAAAATTTCTCCAACGGCAGGAAGTGCCTTGTTCGGAGAATTCGGGACGTCACGCGTCAATTATTTTGTTGAGTATCTAATTTCCCCCGCCGATGATTAACAATGCCTGAAGGATTAGTGACGGAGTAGGCGACCACGGTCTTATCGTGTCTGATCTGCACAGGGGGAGCAGCTGGGCGGTCAACTTCTGACTCAGTAAGCATGTCTTTTGGTTGGTCTCGAAAACAGAAAGTGCATTTGAAGGTCATTTTCATCGATGTCGCGGAAAGCATTCTGCTGAACTCATCTGCGTGCGACGCTGGCACGCGTGTGCTTCACCTGCTTTCATTGTTTTCAACCATGATGGAGAAATAATAAAAGTACAGGATAGGGGCAGTTCCCAGTAACGGATTACCCTTTCTGCCGTCCCTCAGTTGGAATGTTTCGCCCCTGATAAGGTTCACGCCGCAGCGATAGACCTGCGTCACCGGAGTTCCGGTGATCGATGCCGGAAACCAACTAATCTCATCATATACACACGAGCATGTTGGCCGGCCAAGGTATATATATCATCATAGGGTGCCTGTAGCAACAACGGATTAACGCTCCCCCCTCCCGTCTCACCGTTGATAAAAGGATTCTATTCATTCCTGCAATCATTCGTCTGGAATCTTTGCCAATACCGCCGGTTTCAGTGGTTTTTCTGTTCCGATTTTATCAACACAGATGGTGTCGCTATTTTACGATTTCAAGCTTTTTCAGTCAATTACACTAGTCAGCGGGGTGTTAATTATAGTCCGAGGAGGGGTTTTAATGTGTTCATGAATTTGCACGTTCTCTGTGCCGTCCTATGTTGCCTCCCACGGCCAGTTACTTGATCGCCTAGGGCCTGTTTATCGTCGAAATGATTCACCTGATACTAGCTTACCCCTTCGCTTCTGCCCCCCTCCCCCTTCTTGGCGGTCGTATATGACCCCCTCGTTGTAAATTGCCCTTCCGTTACATCCCGTACAAGTCATTTAGAGATTGGTGGGGCTCGTCGGTCACGGGCAAGAATCGTGCCATGCTAATGCGATGTTTGCTTTCGCCGCTCTGTTACACCTTCGCTGCAGTTGCAGCTTTTTTCAGCTGCTTGTTTATATTACTCCGATATCAAAACCCAGCATGGGAACTGTAAAAGCGATGGGCGGCAGCTTCCAGGGCTTCCATTTCGTGGTAGAGGCTTCCCAGTGTAGTGGAGGGGGGGGGGGGAAGTGTTCTTGTTTGGGCTTAAAGAAATCTGATTGCTGATTCCCTTTTACGCGCACTAAAAAGCTCTTCTAGTCATCGGCGAGGCGTAACTACTCTATCCCTGATCGAAGACGAGAAGTATCTACCGCCCCTCCTAGCTCGTCGTGAAGGAGGAAATTCGGAGAAGGGATCGTATGTCGAAAGGATCTCTCCGAAGCCAGAACAGTGCTTTGATTCAGAATTGCCATGACCCGCAACAGCCCTCCTTTCCCTCCCCCCCCTCGCCTCCCCTCACTTCCAACTTGCTTTGCATTTCGCTAGCTTGAAACTTCGTTTTTACAGCAGAATGGGTGTATTTTTTCAGCTAGTTTTTGCACCACTGAAAAAATGTTGTACTTTGCAGCGCCTTCTCCAGTCCGCTATTCTGCTGTCTGTCATTTTTTTCTATTGCTGAATGTTTCTATCAGTGCTTCGTTGAGACATAAGCGTAACACAATCTTTATTGGAATGCTGAAAATGTTTTTTTTTCGCGCCGGCGTACCGTCTAATAATCGACGAAGAACTGGGAAAGCTAGGACATAGATCTATATAGAAGTATTCTCGCTCTTTACTGCTTTTTGTCGTCATAGAAAAACGGTGGGGAGCTAGGGTCAGGGGCATTTGAAGGACTGCTTGTGTAAAACTGGGCATATTGTGAAGATTTTCGCCTACATCTAAGCGATCGGAGCTCCGGAAAGGGTTTCCCTGCGAAAGGGATTCTGTTTACGGTAATCCCTATGTATACAAGGAGCTTTAAGATGCGTCTTCCCCCTGACGCAGGTGTCCCAAAGATTGTGACATCCTAAACAGGCATCATCGGGACGACCTTGAGACAGGGGCGCAGTTCCGTTTCGGAGGGGGGGGGGACATTTGGCACTTTCGCTGTTTCCCATTGTCGTGTTCACTAGATTTCAAGAGTTGGCAGGTGTTCTTTACAAGACTCGACAAGTGGTCTCTACGAACCTTAACTGGTATTACTTCAAGGCTTCACAAGATTTCGCAGATCTCTATTTGATGGCTCGACAGGACAATGGGAAGTAGCAAAAGTGCGAAGTGCCCCCTCTAGCCGAACAGCGTCAGAGACAGACATTAGAGGTGTAGATTGCGTGTGGCATTCAGAGGAATCAACCTAGTCTCAGCTCAAACTCGCTGATTCACAGTTCCATATTTCTGACCTCTTCGGGAGCGCATTCCACGATGTCGGATGGCATTCCTGATCAGTGTGCATCCCTCATTAGTGCACACTTCCGTCCTATCGTAGTAATGCATACCTCCACCCTAATAAAACAGGGAAGACCTCAGTGTGACAGACGGAGTGGTTGCGATTCTCCTCTCATTTCCCCGCCTATTCGGTTATCGTGAAATGTGTCTCTAAACCTTCCGTTCTCGAAAGTAGACCCGTGACTGGGAAGTCAATAATGTCTTCCTGTCCAGCGACTCCTTAAAAACACATTCTGCCATTATCCAATGGCGAGAGTCCCGTAGAAGTGGTACTGTGAGCAATCTTACCATTAAAGGTCGTCCCTTTCGCGGTTCGACAGTGAGTGGCGATAAGCGGTTAATACAAGCCGAAGAAGCAGCCCCACCCACCCAGGTGCGGGATGTGCCGCTAGTTTTTATGTCTGGGACGCGTTGTGTCTATTTTGTGCACGACCGCTTAATCTTGACGCGCGTTTTGTACGTCCTCTACGGTTTGTCCATTCCTCTCTTCGCTGGTTAGCCACTTTTAATCTAGGAATTCATATCTGGACCTTCAAGCCGGCGAAATGCAATCGTGGAGTGTGTCTTTAAGTTCGCATTCATCGTAACTTCTTTGCAAAGCAATTGACCAAATCTCTAGTACACTCGTGCAGACTAGGAACACTACCTGATTTGCTCCTAACTCGACTCTCTAAACTGCACCCCCGGCGCTGTACGGTGACGGGAGAGGGCATTTTGCACTTCCATTGCTTTACTACCTTCCGTTAACAAGATACTCACTTTTGGTGAAACTTGTGACTCTTTGTGAGCTGGGGCGAAGCTCGTCGAGCAATCATTACAACGTGGTTAACTTCAAGAGAAGGCTTATATAGATGGGACGGCACTCATTGAATAGGAAGCAAAATGCCCTCCCCCTGTAGCCAAACTGCGCCCTGTACCCCGATTCGCGTAAAATGCATCTTACCCTCCTTTCTGTATATGCGAACCCTCAACTATAGATCATACTCTATATTAGTACCCTCAACATGTCACGAAAATGGCTGCATCGTGGTTGTTTCCCCGCATGTGGAATGTTGTGCATGATTAATTGAGGTGTTGCTGAAACCCCGATAATAAAAACATTTCTGGTGAGAAATGGGGTCAGTTCGAGGGGAGGTGCACTCTTTGCATACGATCGTATCGGGGTGGCCGAGCATCATGATGGCGGCGAACACACAAAATGCGCGCTACAATCGTCCGTCGGCGGCGGTGAATGAGAGCGTAATTTCGCGCTAGTCTGTGAGCATCTTTCTTGAGAATTCAGCCAAAGGATTAAGAGCCATGTGATGAAGGGATGACGGACTGGCGCTGATAAATCATCTTATCAGGGCCTTCTATTGCGAATGAACTACGTAGGGATCGGTTTCAACGTCCGGGGTAAGTACGGATTACCACTAGGGGCCTTTAGTCCGAGTACCAAGCAATTTTTACCAATTCAACTTTTTGCGATTTACACCTTTCTAGAATTGAGACCTATCTTCTATTTTCGTTTGCGCTATGGCATAGCTCTACATGCTTAAAAATCTGAATGAAGCTAGCATCTGGCACCCTGCCAACTATGCCGAAAACCCTGGATCTCTCTTACCTACCTGGCCTATTCCCGTGCACACCTTGACACTTCTGTGAGATAAATAGGGACACCTAGGGTGAGTAGAATATTCTCAGCAGGGCACGTTCTGCCATTACGAATTTTGCGGTATACACTCCCCACTGAAATTTCCTCCTCTGGCACAACCCGTTCCCCATCACCATCTACCCATCATCTTTCTTAGATCTTTCAGGCGTCCTTCCCTACCAGTCCTTACATCTTTCCGGGAGTTTGCCTGCGCGTCGGGCCGGAGGGGTGGGTTGGGGGGGGGTGATACGTCCACGCAGAAGTGAGGCAAAACCCGAGAAGACTCAGCACACCGAAAAAAATGTGTTTCTAGAACCCATTACGCACTCCCCCCTACCTCCGCCAGTCGAATACTATCCCTCTCGCTGATGACACCCAGCGTACGTGCCCTGCTTCTCAGTCACCTTCCCATAGAGGACAGCATCGTTGTGCGAAACATCACTGCGGTATGGGAAGGGGGTCGTATTTGGCCCCGAAAGAAAAAGAAATAAATCTATTCCTAGATTGTTGATCGGAAGTGTTTGCCCTTCTCCCCTCTTCAACACCACCCCGCTTTCTACGCCGTGTAATTACCCATCTGAATGTTTCTAGTTTTAACTTCAATAAAACCGCCCTTTAGGGTTATTCTAGTGGTGGGACGGAAGATTTTATTGACATGACCTTAATGACGAGCAGTGGAGGTGTACGAGTTTATGACGAATGCTCTTCCTTTCTTGCTTCCACCAAACCCAACATTTCCAATCTTACCCTTGAAGCTGTGGCTGATATGGGATGGTTCAGTGGCAGGATGCCGTTTATTAGAGCCTTGTCCTAGAGTTCACTCTCAGACTAACTCCTTCCCTGCAAGTCACAATGTGTGTCACATGGCATTCGAAATGTTACTGGGAATCTCAATGGAAGTGGAATGCGTGGCTTATCCCATGACCGCATCAGAGCAAACCCTTTTTCGAGAACTCTCTACGACTCCATAGAGCATGTCGTGAAAATGCACACCACGACGCCCTTCCAGCCCAGTTGTCCTATTTGGCTTTCTCTTTTGTCTACCTCTGGCGAAGAGGGGTCTCGTATACGACTGTTCCGATTAGCATTAGCCAGCTCACCACGACTGATCACCGCCATACATCCCCAAACTCTCAAATATATTTCGTCCTTCTAGTGTCTACAGTTCGGCTTGGTGGGGGCACCAAATGGCGCTTAGCGAAGCCTTTAGAAACTATCTTGCGAACACCTGCAAATACTTGTAAGCAACGAGGTTAACTTGGACCATTTGGCAGCTTGACAGGAATTTACACGTCTCATCACAATGAGACATGTTAGTTGGCATGAACTAGCAACAAGAACGAGCCGAAGTGCGAAATGCCCCTCCCATACCGACCAGCGCCTCGCTCCCTACTGTTATTCCGTCCTTCGCTCGACTTTTCCGCCGAAGTGCAGTAGGTATAATCTTGCATGGAATATTTATGGAACACTGTTGGATTAACTGGAGTGCATATGTCACGTATTGTCGAACACTGGGCTGTTTATAGCGCGCTGTTACAGTAATTCCTTTCACCGTATAGTATTGCAGTTTTTTGGGAAGATTAGCTCCTTCAATAGCAATTTCCGGCTTAGTTCCATATAAATTAGTTGTGTTTGTGCAACACGTCTCGAACCTTAAGAGAGGGGCAAGGCCTCGTATCGCATCAAATTACCGTAGTACTTGTAAGGAAAGCGCTCTCTCAGCATTGCCCCAAAGCACTAACCGTAGGTACTGTTTCTTTAAGTCCGCTCAAGTTTCTCAAAAACTAACCACCTTGTTTGCTGCTTTTGAGTACAGCCTGCCCTTTTCATCTCGCTCTTGTCACCTGGTGTATGCCACACCTTTTTTGGTCAACTTCACGAGTGTCACGCCTCTTTCACTTTGGCACTCGGACAGTTTTGGAAATGCTGACTACGTGAAGTGTTTCCCCACTGGTTAAATGCCACATTGTTGTTTCTAAGAGTTTGTTTTGTTCCGATTCGGTGATTCATCGCAATTATGTTCAAATGTTATTGGTCAAATATTACACAACGTCTGCTGACGTCCCTTTCATCAGCACTGGCGAAGTCGATCTTACTTAAAAGCACATTCCGCGCCAATCGTATGGGCGGAGTCAGCCCTATATTCCGCTTTCCTCACTGGTGTGCTGCTTCCAGGGAGAAGTCTAAGAATCAGCGAGTAAGGCACACTTCCCCTAGTGAGTTCGCCTGCAGGGCACATCATGGTTGCGGATTCCCAATAGGGGGAGGGGATCGTATTTGATCGCTGGGGTGGGGGAGGGTATTGACCTGGGAAAATTTTTTTGATAGTTGATATTTATTGTTTCACGGACGCTATGAGGGAGTCGTATTTTCCTGTTTTCCCGCTTCGCATGTACTATACCTTTCCGTGACTGTAAGTTCAGGCGCGAAATTAAGTCTGGCAGGCAGGTTTTGGTTCCGTGCTGAGAAATAAAGCGAGTGGCGGCGCTAGGTAGTGCAACGCACTGTTCGCGGCTTGGGGGGAGCACTTGTTTCTACTGACTTACACGTCTCCTCTTGGTCAGCCCTGTACATTCTTGTCAGTGTGAAAGAAGCTCTTGTCATTGCATAGGTTTACGAGTGTTTACTGGTCTAAACAGGAGGCATAGCCAGTGATAGTAGACGACCAGTAAAATGCCCCCACCAAGCACGCATCAGCCGGGAGCAAGGGGCCAAAATGCGCTAAATAGGGCCGTTATCCCCTTCTAGTCGGGAGGTGGACGAGCATACGGTTAGAATGGCTAGAATTGTCAAGAAATGAACCGTGGACCGCATGAAGTTTGTCAAAGGGAAAAGTACGCTAAACATTCGGGGCCGCCCTCGTGTTGTTCCTTCGCATAGTTTTCTCCGTACTTTGGCATCGTTTCTTGTGCTCTTATCACGACTTTCTCTTTTCTTCTCAGAACATTCCTTGCGTTACGTAGTGCTTTTGTACTTTGTAACCAGGGTACAGCGTCGTGATGTGCAAAATGGGGTGTCAGTATGACTCACCCCACCCTTCCCCCCCCCCCCAAACCTCCTGCTCTGGTATGAACCCCTTCCCTAGCCTACCTAGCATGTTCCTTAGTTTCCCGAATATCACTTTTCGAACGTTTTTTTTTCTTTTTTCCCTCGGAAAACTGCTGTCGGACGCGAGTGAGGGAATGTATTGCCAACATAAAACGGAAAAACGAGAAGCTCTAAAACCCCAAAAAAATTCTCACAGCTTGGAAACCTTCCCCTTCATATACCCCGCGAGAGTTTCTCACAAAGCCCACTCCTCCCCCACCGATCATATACGACTACCCCTCACCAACGACTAGGTATGACTCTCTGATGGGATGCACCTTGGTTGCACCCTTTTCTAGTGAATTTCGACGCAGTTGCAGTTTGACTAAGTTGGGGGAGGGACAGGGGCATTTTGCAGTTTCGCTACTTCCCATTCCCTGTTGAATCATCAAGTAGAGACTTGTGAAATCCTGTGAAGCTATGAAGTGATACCAGTTGAAGTTTGTAAAGACCACCTGTCAGATGTTGTAAAGAATACCTGTCAACTCTTGTAAAGCAATGAACATAACAATGGGAAGTAGCGGAAGTGCAAAATACCCCACCCAAGCCAAACTGCGTCGAGAATTTCTATCGAATCGATTTATTTGGCCTCAAAATTGTTATTTTTATATTTACGTTCACTACGTTCTGGCGCTACATGCATTTGCAAGAGGCTGTCTACTAAATGTTTATTGCCTCGAGTTGTTCCACAGCTGTCAATGGACCAGATGCCATCTACTGTTGTAAGTACATTGTAGTCGATAGGTTTGATGAGCTCATAAAGTTTTAGTAGCACCATCTCATCCATTCGTAGTTGGCTTGTTGCTTCTTTTAGCCCATGCGCACGCGTCATGCGCTAAAAGAAGCACCATGGGCGCACTGAAGTGCATTCCATACATAATGAACTCGGGCCTGTAAGCCATCAGGGTACGCCGTAGCCGAGGGAAAAAGGAGAGGGATCGTATTTAGACTGAAAAATTTTTTGATAGTTTATTTCTTCTGTCTCACCCGACTATCCCATGAAGATGTGATTCCCGTTGAAGAGGGAGAGGGAGGTCATATTCGCTAGCCGCCTTGAAAGGGAGTTATGTCTGACTTTCATCTGATAAAACTGCGAGAAGAGACAGGAAGTACGGGGGATAGTCCAGCGAAGGGACTACATGGGGGGGGGGGGCGGGGGAGGGAGATGAGATGGTGTTTTGCAAAAATGTTTCCCTGCAAGTCAAGAAGTGCTTTGGCTGAGAATTTTTACATTTGATTTCATCTCGAATTTAACGATTAGTACGTGCATTTTCCAGGGAGATATGATTGCCCCACGTGAGAGTGATGAACATG
>MU918182.1:10453-22516 GCA_036418165.1 Cooperia oncophora | reverse complement strand
CACAGCGTGAGGTACGTTACGCATTCTGGTGGGAACTTCGCTGCCTGAAGAAGACGAGGTCAACGTAAGGGCAATATGTGTTCCATTCAACAACTTCATTCGGGAGTAATAGACTCCATGCCGAGGTTTTAAGAAGGGATGACATGCAGAGAGGAGCGTTTTCAATTTGTTTTTCTTTTTTTCATCATTAGCGAGCCGGTATGAGTTAAAAATTTGCTTTCTTACCTCGCTACCTACGATATTTTTTGCAGCATATAGCAAAGCATACCTTCCACGAAAAATTCTCCGTGCCTGTTCCTGACCATAGCACCCCACCCACAATTCATCTATTCGTTTATCGAGGGCAGCTCATAGTTTTTACGCCGATGCAAGTCTGTGCCTCAGTTAAGCAAATCGTCTGGCGAACACTCAAAATTCGTGTTCTTAACCAAAGGAGTTCAGCTATGGGCGAACTGGTGTAACTATGAGTTGGGGTACCAGTGAAGAACAGGCCATAATCACATCAATTTTTTCAAATGTGTTGGTTCCAGTCACCTGCTTGCTTGTGGAACAAAGATGGCACAGTATAGCATTGCAAATAACAAGACTAACGAGCAGTGTAAGTAGGTCTAATGGGATGCAATTTCCAATAGTTCCTGAAAGATGATTTAGGGTTGTTCTGACTCGAGCCACAGCCACAATAGGTTCTTATAGGATATTCAGTAGAACTCCAAAGAAGTGAGGGAGGGAGGCTCAAAACGACGGGAGACAGGCAAGAGAATCGTAACTTGCCGCTGCGCCGCGCCGCGCCAGATGAGCGCGGCGTTTTCTCCACTCGTTTTAACCTGTCGTATCGGACTTCATGTGGACCCCGTCATCGTATACGTTCATGACTATTTCGGTTCTGAATTGCCTGTTGTCGCCATCTACTACCTGGAACCATCGTCATTTGCGGTGCGACGTCGCACACGACATCCACCAGCGGGGTGAATTACGATTCTCTTGTCACATACCCCAAAATGACAGCTTAGTTACCTTTTAGCGCGTGCCTTAGGCAGCGTTCATACTTCGCGACAGCAGCGGCGATCGCGGCGACCTCGGCGATCGCCGCGATCGTCGGTACGTGGCAGAGCGCGCCCCAACGCTATTATGGACTGCTCGCTTGATAAATAAGGAAATCCAACTTGTGAGACCTTCTTTTCTCTTAATAATGGCTACTAACTGATAACTTACGACTTTCTAAACATGATAACTTACGACTTTCTAAACATAAGCGATCTGGAATATAGGCAAGGAGGATTCACTTTTCAAGACCAACTCCATTTCCTGGGTGAGCTTCTTTTTAATACTTTTGTTTTTTATTGTTCAACTTATGGCAATTCGCCTTCGACGAAGTTCCGTATGCGTGCTGAATGTGTCGTCCGAATTGCTAATATTTATAAATTGTCGAGTTCAAACAACGATAGAAACAAAAAGAAACAGAAAGAAGCGTCACCTAGGGAATTTAGAAACAGCTCCAATCATTTACACACACATCAAACCGGAAACGTTACTAACCCTCAATCAACAAGCTCGAAGAATCGAAAAACAATACACCAATAAAAATCTACCACTAAATGGAACGCTCTGACGTACTATATATATATTGACTCTATCCTCGAATCAAGAAAAGAAAATACCAAGAGGAGCAAACTTAGGCGCTTTGAACTTCACACTTATCTTTGCTGCCAAACCAGGCTACAGTAACCTCAAGAAACTTGCCAGTTAACAGGAAAAGCCCCCATGAAAGGTTGGAGTCGCTCCCCCTTCCAAAAGCTGAGTCGCGAGCAGGCAGGGAGGGAGAGCAGGTCGGGCGCTCGGACGCGCGAGGAGTGACGCGGGGGGGGGGGGGGGGACCAAAACAAACACAGACAAGCGCGCTTTGCCACGTACCGACGATAGCGGCGATCGCCACGATCGCCGAGATCGCCGCTGCTGTCGCGAAGTATGAACGCTGCCTTATGAGCATCGACCCAGCTGACTGTTGAAGAAGACGCTGAAGCCACATCTGGATGTTAAAGGAAACTGCAGAAGCCATCAATGAAGTTAGCATGGATGAAACCAGAACTGAAATAGAATGAGGACTTAGTTACTCCTCATCTGACCCATACAGTGGTAAAGACTTTGGTAAGAGTATATGACGACCCGAACTGCATGCAGTTTCACCTGGTCTAAAGAAGCCCCTGTGCCCAAAACGTAAAGACAGTCTCCAGGGTTAAGGGCCTGTCCATACCGTTCCTTAGGTAGGTTAGCCAGGCACACAATCACCAAGGAATTGCTTTCTTCGCGCTGCGCAAGAAGCGGACCGCGAGCTTATCTTCGAGGACCATGGGGCCTATGCCGGCTCATGTTGTCCGTTTTGTCGTGAAATGCTGTAGCGCTCCCTCACAGTCGTTTTCTGGTCCTTCCTCCGCGCTCTTCAACTCTTCAATTCACCCTCGCCTCTCGCATCATGCAGCTGATTCTGGCCACCTTCGGCTCATCCAGTGATCATGCGCAACTGCAAAAAAGAGGGGTTTTCTTGGGGTCAGCTTCCTCTGTCCCCCCCCCCTCCTAACAGGTGAATCAGCTCACCTCCATTGCAGTCCAAAAGCTTCAACATTGCTGACAGCACCCTCCTTTCGCCAGATATCATACCTTTCTGAGCTCTTCTGTCTTAACACTAGTTGGTACCCGCCTTTGTATCAACTAAAAATTTGACACAGAGTAGTACAGATGGATTTGAAGGTCTGTACCATTCTGAGCGAAGGTCCTTGATTACATACAGCGCGATGTGAAGTGGTCTACCCAAACCTCCATAAACTGGGAGGAGATCCGCTGCAGCAGTCGACGTTCCTCTCCTTGGCCCATCCTACTTTATTGGGTCGTGCGCGACATCGCCTGTTCGTAACAACCTACCAAACCAACAAGAGCAGCAGGGCCACCGCGGTTAAGAGATTCGAGGATATCGGGACATCCATGGGATGTAGCTGTGGTCAGTGGACAGGAATAGCTTCGTGAAATGGCAAGTAGGAGCGATTCTATCAAGGAGGCGCCACCGGTAAAGTGACTTCTCCCACTATACCTCCCACAGCAATGCCTTGGAGAAAATGGTTCGAAATATGGTCTCTTTGATCAAAGCAAAATGCTCAAAGCTGACAGAGACCAAAGGAATCGCAAAAACCATTTATGACTCAATCGTGTTTTGTTCTGCTGGGGATGAGTTGACCCTGATTCACGTTGTTTATTTCCTCTTGTTCTGGCAGATCAAACTGCTGACGTCTGAGCGGAATCAGCTTTGAATTTTTTGAATCATACCGGGAAAGGTTCATAAAGCCTTGCAATTGAACCCAACAGTCTCGTAGCCCCCGTGAACGTTTTTTGCAGCAAATTGATTCGTATGGGTTGTCTTCTCCGGACATGGTGATACGCTACGACTAATCGAGTAGTGACTGGGGCGAACACCTGCACTTGCTGAGCGCCCAGTTCTTTCTCTCTCGTGAAGGGCGTTCGAGGGCACTCCTATAGTGATATCCTTTCTTAATGTCTATTTTTATTAATACACCGCCTACTACTCATTATTCTCTATCAAATTTGACTTTTTTCCGCCGTTACCGTCTCCTAACTTGAGAATACATCAACACATAACACTCTCTCAATACGCTCGCATCAAAAACGGCATCAACTGCTGTGTTCGGAACTCGGCCGATAGCGTTCAATCCACACTTTTTCTACTGTTTACACCATTCATGGTCCTTTAAAACAGCGGTTCAGTCGCTCTTGGTTTTGGCATCGCAGGGTTCACAGCTCTTTTCCAGGAAATTTCTCTTTTCACTTATGCTGTGTTGTTCAGCTTCTGCTCAATCCTTCCTACGAGCCCACTGAGTCATCTGAGACATCTTTGGGGTGATATTTCTGTCCCTACACGTGTTCTCGAAGACTCCATAAGTGACGTGAGACTGTTGCGATGCTGCCCGTAAACGGTTAACTAGATTACGGTAGTCGTGATCGCTATCCCACACCAATCACGCTCTTCCCAGTGTGACGTCCAAAACAAACAACTATATAGGCGAGACTCCCGGCTAGTCTTTCTGTTTCATAATACTGTAGCGCTAAAAGCCGGATTTTTTCTTTCTTCATGCTGATTTTTTCTTCGCCACTGCAACCATCAACACCTTTCTCTCTCCTTCCCGTTCTAGCGAATATGGGGTTGGATATGATTGTTATGAGAACGAACAGGTTGCTGCCTTGCCTTGCTGCCTTCAGAAAAACATCAAAAAAATTCCAACCTTCTGACGGCTTCTGGTTCTCGCTCCAGGTCTCTGGGATAAGCAATCGTTCTGCCGAAATTTTTCGCTAACCATAGCCACTATGGTACTGAGAATGATTCTGTGTTACTCTTTCTTCTTGTTAGCAATTCAGACTCAATCGTTGAGCTAGCGAGAATAGCCTTTAGAATGAAGTTGAAGCCCTCGCACCAAGGTAAATACCTTTCGTGGATGCGGCACGCATTCCGTTCCCATTCAGAGTAGTAGTGGTGTAATGAATGCAATGTAGCTTATACAATGTTTTGTGGAGGCTAAACGATGTACAAACTAGTGTACTTATCCTCCAACACGATTCTTGAACCGGCTAACGGTGGCAGGAGCGCAGAAAGCTCGGTTGGTCCGGGCGGGAGCATGGATTTAATCCACAGACAGAGCGCGTGGTAGGCGTATTACCTGCCTTAGTTCTCCTTGTGGGATATCCTATGCAACTGACTCGAGCTCGGAATTTCAATTTCAAACTATGCATTCACCTCCCAATACGGTCCTTTCCGCATATGAGGTGAACGGATCCGCAGATAGCGTGCCACCTTTTACGCTCAAAATGTGCGGTAGCGGGTTCGGAAGGTAGTGGTACCCGAGCTGTCTCCTTAGTCCGCCCGCGCTACCCTCAATGTGCAGCACCAGCATCGATGCCCAGCTGGACACGCACTCTGCGGTAGGTAGAGTACAACCAGAAGTGAGAGGGCGCATGCAAGTAGCGCGTTTGGTTATGGTTGGGCGCGCGGCTGGCCGTTCGACAGCGCATGCGGAGCACGGAGGCGCCACCAAATTACCACTCCTTTTGAACCCGTTCCCGTGTACACTTGAGCGGAGAAAGAGCACGTTACTGCTGCTGCGGAGTCATTCTTCTCGCACATTGCGGGACGAATATCCATGGAGATGAACAAGAAGAGCGGCAGCAGGAGCGTATTTTTCACACCGGTACACTTCTGCGGCTGCGAATCTGCACCCCGTGCACGTACAATAAAAGGCGCATGTTTGCTTTGGGCGAGGGCATCAAATGCGTTCACCGAGGCGTGCACAGGTTCAGCTTGCACACCTGCTATTGCAAAACTGCTTCCCGCAATCAACCCTGCCTCCAAGCCGAACAGTGCCCACTGAACAAAACCGAACCATTCGCTACAAACAGATTCTCTTTTCTCATAAAAGGAAAAATCCAAAGCAGTGAAAGTTCTCTTGTGCTGATCATCTTCTTTTGGATACATCATAGAAAACAATAACGTTCAAATAGATGTGCGTCAACCCGAAATACCCTAGATACAAGAAATTTTCGCAGAATTACCTGGGCAAATGCGCACTAGTAGATAGGCGAGTAGTAATGTAGGAAATTTCCGATTTTCGATCGAATCCGAAAGATGGTCTAATCAATTGAAATATGGGGATGCTGCAGTCTTCAGAAGCATTTCTCGGCCATTTTTCACCTGCCTTGCCATGAACTGTCAGCTACTGTGTTCATACGGTATAGAAAGCGTAACTGAGATCATGGGCTATGTCTTGTTTACCATTTTATTTAAAGGCAGTTGGAACGAATGAATTGTTCTACGGCCTAAAATGCCAGTAGGGCGCTATGTAGTGGGGAAATGGCGAAATAACGGAGTGAAACGGTCAAAATCCTGCGAAGAAAGAGCCTCCTTTCCCAATGTGTTCGAAATCAATTTTGGACGAGTTTCCTGTAGGCATCTTGCCAATCACCGCTACCGAAGGTAGGCTGCATATGTGTACTTGTATATGCATGGCCACCATCAGGGCCGCTTCATACCAATCCCCATAATTTGCTTAGCAAATGAATCTAGTAGACCGTCAGGAACGGTCGTCCATTTGTGAGCGGGCGGGCCGTGCACGAGCCCAGTTGCGTCGCGTATGTTGCTGCCTTATAGCGGCCCTTATAAGGTCACATTCCTTGAAGCAAAGCATTATAGAGCGGCCTCTCAGAGTCGCGGAATTCCGTCCTGCCAGGCGTATTGATCCTCGTCTTGGGGGATTTATCGTTTCAACTGCCTTTAAGGGGTACAAGGCGAACTCATCAGCGCGACACAAGAGACCATGTGAAAGAGCGTGCGAGAAGAAAAAAAAACATTGGCTTTTTGTCTTTTGCGTGTTCATACGTCGTAGCTAGCGGGGACAAAGGACATGCAGGGCCAGCTCTTCTATCCTGTCAGTTAGTAACACCAAAAAGATACGCACTCGACGCTGATCTTTTAGGCGAGAAGCTTGTCACTGAGGCCCCCTCCCCTCATTGCAGGTCCTCCCTCTTCACCGTTCTTAAAAAAAATAATGGTCGCACTTGCAGAGGCACAGCGGTAGGACTGGCCACACCCAAATGACTGGCGTGGATTTTGGCTTCGGCCAATCCCGAGAATGAAGACTAAAAACTGATTTTAGGTGCTTTCAGTTAATCTCAGAAAAGTTTGAATCCAACGTCATTCAATATTTCACACCAAGAGTCTGGGCTGCGCAAACGTCTTGTCTACCTGAAAGTTTTAGTCCTGAAGCATAATGGCGCGATAATTCAGGCCTACTCGCCGTCCAAAGTCCGGCTCGGTGGTTGCAAGCTTGATGGGTAGTGCCTATATAGGGTGCTTCTCGAATAAGGGGGCCAACGCCAGCGCATTTAGGGCGCGAACTCTCCCCTGCTAGGCGTATTAAATAATTCAATTTATTCCATGTGTGTGGTCAATAATGAAAACTGAGCAACGGGTTCCCAATACAAATCAATCATTGAAATCATTAATCCTGCACGTCTTGGGGATTCATCGTGCCATTTGCCTCTAAAGTCCATGCTCAAGTGTCCTGCTCAGCGGCGATTTTCGGCACCGTTTGGCTTAGTTAGTGCTGCGGTGGGGAGGAGTGGGTGGTGAGGAGAGAGCATTCTGCAAAACCACATAGTTCCTCTTGTTAGTTCATGGCAACTAACAGATAACCTTCTTAAAATGACGTAAAAGTCTCGTTGAAGCTGCCACTTCGAAGTGGACCATGTACATAAGCCTTAGCTGAGACTATTTGGTCAAGTCAAGCCCTAACGCCTGCCTTGTTTTTTTATTTGTACATCAGTCACTCGCAATGGAATTTTACAAAAAAATACAATATCAGCTGACTGGAAATCAACAAAATTACGGCCTTGAAGGATAGGTCAATGTCAACCACGTTTTCAAGTTTTTTTTTTGAATGTTTGATGAAGGCTTCCCAAAACGCTGATGTCAGTTGAATGATTCAGTGAATAATTAGCTTAATCCGGCAGCTTGGCACGCGTTTAGCATCACCAGGGCGGCCCTTGTGCAGCTTCTCGTGCTTTATATGTCCCTAGAATGCTTTGAACATCTTCCAGTAATGCTTTTCGTTCACCTATTCGAGAGTTTCTCCCATTCCAGAGCGGTCCTTCCTGATCATTCTTTGATCAGCTGTTGCAAAGAACAAAGAACCCGTCTGGTTGTAATATTGCCTCGATAATTCGCCCTCAATTGGCATGTACGAATCGTTTTGCCGTCTTCCAATCGCCTGATTATTAAGGCAACACATCTACGCTTAGGTAACATCTGACACCCAGTATGAAGAAAGATATCACAAGAATGCTGAGTATGGGCTAAACTCGTTATCAGACCTCTGAAGGGACTCGAACTCGAACCTCACGCCTACCGGACCAGACGTGTCCATTATGCCTTCGGTTGCCGCTTCTTGTACGATAAGCAGCTCAGTAGGCTAACTATGGCACAGAAAGCCGCTGAGCTCGCCCGCTAAGCATGAAGTGGGGGCTCGAGTCCCGATTAGGGTCTGAGTTTTGCTCATAATTCACTATTCTAGTGATAATTTTCGAAATAGAAGACACTGTTCGATGATACTGCTCGCTCATAAGATGTTTTGCGCAATGTTACCTTTACTGCACCACCCATCCAGGAATTGCAGAGTTTTAAACCGGACTTTGTTGTCCATGGATAGCTTTGGCTCAAATATTATCTCCTGGGGTATTTTGACCTCCTGAATAGGAATATGACACTCGCTTAGCCCGAAACCTCTTGGCGCCCACGCGCCGGTGATCTGGGGTATTTTGGACGCTAGCACCTGTAGCGCGGGCGGCAGGAGGTTTTCAGGCCGAGCGGATGTGACATTCGTGTTCAGGAGGTCAGAAACAAGTTTTCAGCGAATTTGGTGATTTAAGGTATTTTGGCGCCGGCGCCTGTGGCGCGGGCGCCAGGAGGTTTCGTGCCTAGCGGATGTGATATTCATGTTCAGGAGGTCAAACTACCCAGGGTACAAATTTTCAGCCAATTCTGCCAAGGCAGAAAAAAGTCGGTCAAAAACTGGCCTGTTTTCGGAAGACTGGGGCAGTAAAAGGGTAAATAGTGCCGATATTTTGGGTGGCCCACCTGCTCTGTTCTCATGGTGTTTACACATTTACCATTTAGGTGGAGTCAGACCTACATATCATGACTTTCATCATTAAAACGCTCTTTAACTCTGATGTCTTGAGGAAGTGGTGCGCTCAATGCGAAAAATTAAATGAAGCTGACCCCGCCCACACAACCGCCACGGACTCCATCTTTGAGCCGAAGATAGAAAATCAGCTGTGCTGCCTCCTCGCAATTATCGGAGACTAATGTTTCAAGCTTTTTGCGGAAATAATCGGCATTTCGTTGGTTCCCATCGATCACTGCTAACGGCAGTAAAGACCTGTGAATATTGTGAAACTTTGCAGTGGCATGAGTTTACTTTGCAGCTGACACGTTTTTCTAAGATGAAACGTGTCACTTAAGGGGAGCTAGCAAAAGAAAAAAAAACTAGCCAGAAATGCCTACTACTTCCCTCTCCCCGTCCCCCCACGTCAGGGCAATAGAATTGAATTACCAATATCCAAAAGTACCAGTAATTGGGAATTCATAAAAAATACGAAAAGAGAGAAAAGAAACATGTACGTGGATAAGTAGTATCCTGAATCAAGTGGAAAAAACAGAACATGCACATCACCTTCTTATGTCCGTAAAATGCAATAAGGTGCAAAGGGCAGGAGAACATTCATGATTGAAATGCACTTTCCTTTTTACACCTCAGTCCGGTCAGTTAGGAGTGCAAGAACCACAGTTCTTCGAGGTGAACTTGGACGCGAAGGCTAGTAACTTGCCCTTTAATTTCCTGTCTACTAGAGATTTCGATCTAGTAAAACCTTGTTAATTTTATAATTTTTCCTCCCCCCCTCTATTTCCTTCTCCGATGCTTCGAGTGGTGAGGGAACCGTGGACACGGGATTGGTGAAATCGCGGTGTCAGTACACCCTGAAAAGGTGGATTGCAGCACAAGTCGTTTCGCCGGCCACAACGTCAAGTGTAGGAGGTATACAGCGTACCTGAATGTGGAAAAATCAGCGTATGGGAACATTCTCCTTGAGTTCTAACACAGCCTCCCTGATGGGATCCGCACAAGATTATGTATGTGCACTGGGAGGGGTGAGAAAAACAATCAAGTGAACCAAAGGGAAACTCCGACCAAGAACCGACTACCACTCACTGTATATTTTGCTTCGTCGATATGTTTGTTTGTTCGTAAGAAATAGGGGAAAAACGCCCCGGTAAACGGCACGGCTTGCCATTTCAGAAGCAGTATCTAGAAAGATAGGAGATTACCACATATGCATCATTTTTGTGGAATTACAACTTAGATTCCACTACCATTAAACCATTACCTGCCCCTGGTTCACGACTGAGTGGCTCCCGCTCGTCCCCCATCTTTAAGTCGGCCACTGAGTTTGCTAGCAACTATCCAAAAAACTATGTGCTAGTTAAAATTAACTTTCCCCCCCGAAAAGGAAAAGGTTCCCAAAGAAAAAAAGTTTGCCCTGAGGGCACAGTGGGAGCACAGGATTATGAAGATAATGGCCCGTGCTGAAGGAAGAATTTTTTGGCCGGATTGTTTCAGTCACCACAGATCCTGGGCTTACTACGAGACAGAAAACAGCGTGCGCTTTTTTTTGCCTTCGGCTTTCGTGCAACTGGAAGCTTTCTACCTCTTCACTTCTTTGGGGTCGCTATCTTTTACATCGGCTGGCCCACGGGTCAAGGGTGAAGACTCAATCGCATTCAAGAACTACTACAATTCTGAGCCGAGAAACGGATACGTGCGGTATCCCAAAAAGAGATTGCTCAACAGCGAATGCCGTATTTTTTCATTCTTCCAAAATGACTAGCAAATCAAATTAATGTGGTGGCCACGGTAAAGGCCAAATAAAATACGCACTATAAATAATGAACCAAACATTATCCAAATATAGGGTGTATTCTTCCTCTAACTGTCTTTCTGATCAAATCACGTCCCCGTTGACCGTTCGACGATCTCAAGCGTTCTCCGTCCGGAGCACGTGTTTGTATTTCATTCCTGTTCTGCCACGGTCTGACCACGGCAGACCAAGTTTCGGGAATAAGAGGGCGGTGATCAGTAGATTGACGCACTGTTGCGTTCTACGACTGTTCTCTGGGTACGTCCCGAGTTCCTTCGTTCTCATAGGCTGCTGTTCTTATCAAGCGCAAGAAAGCTAACCCATTCTGTCCGAAGCAGTTTTAGGACACTTTTACTGCAAGTTGCAGTACCAGACTTCAGTTTCAGTAGAATGAATTCCGAGTTCGCCAGGGGTGTAGTTCAGAAACGTTCCGGCACGGGAAGCGGTATCGCGCAAGCATTTCTTAGTTAACGGCTTGCATGCCGCAGCAGTGCAACCTTGAATCAGGTGGGTTCTGGTGCGAATGCTGTCGAGTGAGTCCATTTGTGACGCTTCCTCGTGTGTCCTCGTCGTGCCTCAGATATGCTGAGTTACAGTCTTCTGTCAGCATCGAGGTAGTAACACGAGAAAATCTTCCTCCTTGAACGTCTTACGCGGCTTGATCACCTCCAACTGTGCAATTTCTGTCACGCAAGTCAAAGGCACGCTCCGCGTTTAAGAGGTATTTATCCTTGATGATATACCTCTTGCGCAGCTCAAAAATACCTAAGAAAGCACTCACTACAACAAGGCAACGGTCCCGCCCACTGGCCAGCCAACGCCCAACAGTCATTTCTAACGGCTTCTTCGTAGTGTTGTTCTGCTGCGCTCTCTCCATTCAGAACAGAGAAAGTGAGAAGATAAGGAGATAGAGCAGGCACTAACGAGTGAGAATTCGTCTCACACACGCCCTTCCTTTCCTTACGCAGGGTGCACGTGGGGTTATATGGAGCATTTCAAGCAGGTTTCCTCTGTTTTTTTTTCTTCGCTTTCATGTTACTTGCCATCTTGTCATTACTATTTCATCCACACAGCTCACCATTTTTGAAGGCAGAACGTATCTTTAAGGGCACATTGCGAAAATCTGAGATGAGCAATGGCGGTGAGCAGGCCTGCAGCCGCAGAAGCGTACCACTCTGCCACGCGAAGGCGCTTGGCAAGAAACCTCAAGGCTTGTGATGCCAATGTCTCTGCTCATCACCATACGTCATGGTGCCTCTCATCGAGATGCTGTTTGAAGGGACTGATTGAGGCTGATGAGAACCCCTTCGAGGTGGGACCCTACTTTCAACATCACACTCACAGAACACTGTCCATGTGGGAGGGTGCACACTGGCGACGCGTTTCGCGTGGCCGTATGGCGTATAGGATGGTGAGCAGAGACAGGAACAGCAATCAGTCGGAAGCTTCTACTTCTACGTTACGCACTTTCGAGCAGCGAAAGTGGTACAGCGTTGCGGCAACGGACCTTCCCACCCTACCAATGAAAAGGACCTA
>MU918182.1:0-10353 GCA_036418165.1 Cooperia oncophora | reverse complement strand
CGATATCATTAAACGAATCAGTCTTCAAACTTCCGTGCCTGTCTAGAACATCCTAACTATATTGCTATGTGGACACAGAGAGCATTCAGAAATCATCTCCTTTTTAGATTCTTTCCAATCACTCCAGAATGAATTCACCAGAAAAGGATGCACCTCAAGAGGAGAAGGAACTCAAGGACATTGCATGGCTGTGCGGATTGTTCGCATTGTTTTCTGCCTTGCTGCTCAGGTGATCCATTCGCTCAAGAATAATCAAACATGAGACTTTGTTAAGAATCTAGTTACAGGTACTTTACCATGACCACATCAATGCTTTTTCCATTAGCAGTCTTGGCTTTCCACCAGTTCTATTGGCGAAGACGGAATCTACCTCCTGGACCACTTCCTCTTCCACTGATTGGAAACACCTTATCGGTAGGTTTGAGAAGAGGGTCAACTGCCTTGATTTTTTTGCCCATATTGTGCGGGCGTGTGTACTCGGCGCTCATGCCCAAGTCCTATGCAATAGAATCGCGCGAAGGTAAGGATAATTTCCGCCAAGTGAAGTTGATTTTTGTCGACTTGTAGTCACGTGGTCCACAAGATCACTGCATGTACAAGCAAATAAGGGTGTGTGTTTTTCGCACTCAGCTGACGGGAGTTTCCAATTACAGGTTATTTCCTATGCCACTGTTTCGGGTGTGTCTGCTTTGTCTGTTTACTGCTCTTATGACTACCAAAGACTTGTAAAAGCGCGCACATGAACCGCTGTCACGTGCAGAGAGCAGCAACCTTGTGCTTCGCATACAGGGCACTCCATCGTTGTGATGATCACAACGGGGGGGGGGTCGTATTTGACCGCGAGGGAGGGGGGTCGTATTTGGTCAGAGAAAAAAATTTTTTGATAGTTGATTTCTCTTGTTTTGGAGAGGGACCGCCAAAGATCCATTTCGAAACTGGCTGAATTGGCTGGAAAACTGGAAATTTTCCGGGAAAAAATGGAAAGTGTCTAGGAAAGTGATAGGGCGCATGCAGGAGCGGAGTCGTATTTTTCACGAAATGATAACAACGTGATGACGTGCCCTAGTCGCATAAGTAAGGGAATGTTCGAAATCTTTGCTTCGGGAATATCCCATGTAGACTACACTTCGAGCGGATATTTGTGCCGCTGTCTGTAGGACATTCTTGAAAATCAAGTCACATGCTGCCGCTAAGACAAATTGTTGCAAAGTACGGTCCCTCTGAGAAATCCCTCCTACAATGCATCCCTTTACCCATCCTACTACACCCGCCACCGCCTCTCGGGAGATTGTCCGGGTTTTTTTTTCGCAAAACAACTGCGTTCAGCGGGAGGGGAGGAACAGAGGACGTAAACGGCAAAAACCGAAAGTCAACAAAATTTTTGCGGCTCGGGAAGAAATTCTTCGCACAGGCAGTTCCCGACCCCCTCCCCATTTTTTAGTTCCGACCCGCTTCACCCATCTGGAAACGTATTCCTTTAACCCTATAAACACAGGCGTGCGTTCAGTTTGTGTGGCACTGACCTGAGGGCTCTCGAGTCATCTGGACAGTTTTGCGACCCTCGTATCCCTTGCCTCTGCTCTCTCGTCCGCGCAGCTGTGCTGCGCTCTTTGAATACTCGTTCAATTGTAAATCCTCACTAGGACGGTCTTTCCCTCGCTTTTCCTCACTGACCGCGGGAAGTCAGTAAGGGTCAATAAGGGGAACATGGGACTCATAATTGGTCTTCTAGCGGCGAGACTTTGATGGACCCGCATAGAAAATTCCAGTAGTCTGATAAAATGATCGAGAATAAGTGTTGGACCTGTTCCATTCGTCTGCAGCGCCTGCAACGATAATGTCACAAAAATTTTTCGGCGCCAAAATCATTTCTGCAGACTATTGTTTTGATTTGAAGGTCAACCATGGCGCAGGTGTTCCTGCTGATACGAGATCAGTTCCGTGAGTGAAATGGCTTCGACAGATTGTTCTCAATTGTGAGAGCAAAAAACATTGCAGCGCAGACTGCACAAAAAACGGTTCCGCTCTTGCGGATGCAAACCGACATCATAATGGGTTGAAAATCAGCCAGTGAAATTATTGAAGTCAGTAGTGGTCTCGGGACTGAAATCATCAAAGAATATCGTGGGCTGCGAGGATATTTCGGATCAGCATCTGCAGTACGCGCTATACTTCTGATTGTCCCTTAGAAGGAAAACATGCAGCATCTTTCGCGTACCCACGGTGGGGAAATGATTCATCATGAAGTTTGATTTTCATCCCTTTTCAAAATACGGTACGGGTTTTTCTCTCAGACTTTGTTCAAACAAACTAAGCCTGGAGAAGTAATTCGATTTGCATGATATAGCACCGATACAGAACTGCGATATCGACGCTCTGTCACAGATAGTCTTGTCGCTGCGGATCTGAGGCTGTCGAGGGAGGACTCTGGCGCTGAGACACTCCTGTTCCTCCACCAATCGTTGGAGAGGGAAACGTCAATCTGGTTTGAACAGTGCATGGCTGCCCAAACCCAGTATCCCTGACACGGCCCCAGCATCTGCACTGAAGAAGACCTATTCACAGTGGCAGCAGGCAGCCTATGTCGCTCTGCTCCAGTTTCTATATCGAAAGCATCAACCTCTTTCGCCAGGCTTAGTTTATTCAACCAGAATTTTTGAGAGAATGAAACTTATACCGTACGTCATAAAAGGTTCAAAATCAAACTTCATTCTTAACACTTTCCGCCGATGAGCATGCGAGAGATACTCCATGTGCTTCCTTTCAATCGCAGTTCTTCAAAATGCCTCGTTCTCTCGGAAACAGATAGATTATTCAGATCGATATGAGAAACCCGGCCAAGACCTTCAGTTCATGGCATGCCGTCTATGGTCCCATTTACACCGTATGGCTGCCACATCCCATGATAGTGATGGCAAGCCATGAAGTGCTCAAAGAAGCCCTCATACGTCAAGGTAGGCATACCTAAGTACTTTGTATGTAGGTGAGCTCAACTCTGTAGGTCCTACATTCAGGACCTGCATTCGCCGGACGTCCTTCTGGGTACATATGGTCGATGTTCACAAAAAACCCCGAGCATGGTGACGGTATTATTCTTTGCGAAGGCGAGCGTTGGGAGCAAATCCGCGAGTTCGCTCACAAGATATTCAGGTGAAAGATTTTTTTGTTGGCAATATGGTTTGCAGAATTGAGCGTAACGTGAAATTTGTCACTTAAGAAATTTCGGTCTCGGTCGGACACAAATGGAAGAAAAAATTGTCCACAACATCAATTATATGATTCAACACATTGATGCTAAACTGGAGGGAAAACAGGTTTGGACTTTTTTTGTTATTTCAACGAGTGACACAGTAAGGGATGAACATAGGCCGTTCCCTGCCATGATTAGTCTCTTCACGCACTTGTTTCCACACGGTGTTGTGGAGCAGGACACACCATTGCTTGAGGATTTTGCCCCCCCCTTTTTGGGGGTTTTACAACTCTCCACCACTCCCTGGGCCCCTCCTCTAATACGATCGAGCAGTCGAGCGAGGAGGGGAGGGTGGGGGTGTAGCACATGTAAAACGGGAAAACCGCGAACAAAATACGACCCCCTCTCTAATAATTCTTAGATTTTGCCGAACTTCTTACCATTTTTTCCGAAATTCCCCGAAGATAGTCCCACTTTCACCCAAGAATTTTGCTGTTGAGCGAGGGGGTTGCTGTCAAAGGGGGTTCGGGGGGGGGGGAGCGTAAACAGTACATATGAAAAAGGAAAAACCACGAAAAGTCAAGTCAGCAACCTCTATCGGAAGGATGGGAGGGGAGTACCACCCCTCTCCCAATACGACCCCCCCCTTTACAACGTCCCTCAAACAAGAGAAATGAACCATCAAGAAACTCCTCTCAGCCCATATACGAGCCGACCCTGTTGGGTGATCCCCAACAACAATGTGCCCTGTGTGAAGGTGCTGCATTTAAAAACAGATTGAAATCGGAATGACCTGGGGAACTGTAATCGTAAAACGGGCCCATGAATGCTTCAGCTCAATGGAATAGGGACAGAATATGCGTAAAAGCTCTCATCCATCAGATTATAGCGGACGACTTCTCTCCACGGTTGTGAATAGAAGTTGAATGCGTGGCGCACTCCTTACGACTGATTGACGAGTCCGACATTCGGGCATTACTTCATCAGAGTTGTGACCAATTTGTAGATGACTTGTTAACAGCATTTCTTTCAGCAAATCCCGATGGATCTCGACGAGCCTATCTCTTTGTGTGTAGCTAATATCATCCAGGACTTCGTATTGGGAAAGTCCTACAAATTTGGCGATCCACAATTCCGCAAATTTAAAGACCTTATAGATGCTGTGCTAGCTGACGTGAGTTGAACATGCGATTGTTCCCGATGGACTTCTAAGCAAGTAGGTGCTGTTTAGGTAGCCTCCAAACCAGTTCAGCTTGTCAACGCGTATCCGATTCTTGCTTACTTGCCAATTCCCGCTCTTAGACGATACAAGGAGAACGGATTTGCATTGCAGAGGTAACTAGAAGTTTAACCATTACCTATTTTGAACTAATCTAGTTTGCTTTATCACTAACACACTATTGCCTTGATGGTCTTTCAGTCGGTTGAATTCTCAGTAAAGACCACAATTCGGTGCAGTTCGGCTACGGATTGCATTCATGAAGTATGCTACCTCCCGTTGTCCTGTATAGTCACAAGTACAGATATGTGCAATCTGGTGAAACCATGAAGTGATACTAGTTCAGGGCAAGTGGCACGATAAATCTCAAGACCTCTAGGGTTAATACGTAGGACAGAATTCGGCGTCCCTGAGCAGGCGCTGTGTGGCGTCTTTTCAAGGTATGTACCATTACAGCACCCCATCAAAGTGCAACATACCAACTGCCACCACGCCCGATCGCGCACAAAAGTCCGACCTTGCTACTGCTCGTATCGCTTCATTTGGATATGAAGCGGCTACGGTGTGCATGGATATATGAGTACACACATGCAGCCGTATCTACCGTAGCGGTCATTGGCACGATGCCAACGGGAACTCGTCCAAAATTGCTTTCTGAGTCGTGTAGAACAAAGGCTTTTTTGCAGGTTTTTGACCGTTTCACTTCGCTTTTTCGCCATTTTCCCCACTACATAGCACCCTGCTACCATTTCAGACCGAGTACCAAATTTGTCGTGGCTTATGCCTTTGATCGCTAGCTCCCACAGGTCTGTGCTCCTTAGGCATTGTTTTGCTGCCTGCTACCGATCTTCAGAAGACATCTCGATGGCCTGGCTTTCAGGCCAGAAAATTAAGCTTATCTGTGGAGCAGTAATGAGGCGTTGAATGTCGATGCTTTGAGATCAGGGTCTTCAAGCTGCTCCGATCCAAAAACTGTTCGCTAACATGGAATTGTAGAATCTCTCTTCCGATTTTCATTAGTCGACATGATTCCGATAAGAAGTTTCCACCATTGAAGGGTTTTTTCGAGTCGGATACCTTTACGTGTCAGTTCCACTACGTCCATCCGTGACCATGCCGCGACCTTCGCTCATTTGAACTGTCGAGAAATTTAGCGCGCATGATCTCTTTGGAACTGTATTTTACCATTTCCGGGCTACTGAGCAGTAACGTCACGTCGGAGCTCCATTAACAAAAACGATGAAGATGCGATAGGAGAAAAACCAGTGGTCACAAAAGGTCGCGCACAATCGTAGGAAGTGCTGTTCTTCTGCCACAAATTCACATCAAACATCGGTATCATCTTCTGCAGAAGGCGTCGACACTGTGACCAAAGGCGACATCTTCACGACTCCTTTTCCGCGTCTTTTTCCAGGTGGACTTTCTCCGGATACCTGCAGTTCAAAGACCTGCACGAGGAAGTGGACAACACACCATGTTTTTGTTTCTTCTTCACTCCAGGAAAGAAAGGAGTTTTCGGAATGACTGATTGGTTATATGTGTGAACTATGCAGTGCAAAAATGTATGTCAACACGGAGCGCTACACCTTCTCAAAAAACCAGCCGGCCACAACGTTGCGAGGATGAACTGTTTGTTATCACATGACATAAACAACTCGAACAGTTGACAAATTGCTAATGGAAATGTACGGGAAAACATCGACAAGTGAAGGGTCGAAGAACAGGGAACGTTGAGTGCGGTACGCGATTGATTTGAAGAAAACTGTACACTCCATCACCTCCATGGACCTTCGAGGACACGGCTTGCCGCGTGCGGGGTGAACGGGGACGCACCTGCAGTATTCAGATCAAAAGTGCACGGGTAACTTTCTCCGCTCGAAAACGCATAGAACACGTGGCCGGAGGACACTGATACCATGGGGTTGAACCCTTATTCCGCCTCGTGCCACCTGACCAGCAAGGCCCCTGACAATGGCCAAACGCGCTACTTGTCTGCGTCTTCTCACTTGTTTGTGTTTCCTCTCACTGAGTGCGCGTTCCTTCTGCGGGGCTTTCCACATTTCTCGCTTACTCTCAAGTTGCAGCCTTGCGATCAAAAAATGCCTGGTCAACTTGAGAACCACAATAGCGCGACCGGAGTATGAAGTCGGCATAGGGTACCACACCCTACAGCCTCGTTCCTGTGTATTTTTGAAACGTTGTACGCTACTGCAGCTGCAGACGCATTCACCTTTTGCAGCATAGGAAATTAACAGCGTCTTCCTGAGCGTGAACGTACAGTTTTGTTTTAAATCAGCTGCTGATGGGCGTGACCATCCGTCCTCCTTCTCCCACTTGCTGCCAGTTTTTTGGTGGCGAAAAAAAAGAAGAATTGGAAAAAATGGTACGAAGTTTGGGAGTTCGGAAAGATGTTAGAGGGGTCTGCCCCAGATGAAAGCAAGTAATAGAAAGGGTCGTACTGACCTAGTAGTCTTATCGCGATGGTTCACCCTATTTCCGTTCGTGTGGAGTGTATAGTGTAGTTCGCTGCGGACGGTTGGGCGTGTCAGTGCGGCTGCGTTTGGCGCGGTGCCAAACTCGTTCTCCACCAGTTGTTGAAGCGGGCAAGTGACAATACTGTATCATATCCTTCGTATTACTCGTTTTCTACCACTTTTGTCGCATGCGCGTTTCAACAAAACGGCAGCGAAGCCTTTGACGGGGTGACACTCTCATACTGGCTGACACGCCCAACCGTCCGCAGCGAATTTGACTACTAGTGGAAGACGCTATCAACGATGATGTTCCTTTTACCCGTATCCCAGAAGCAGTCGAGGTCCTTTTCAGAGGACCGTACCCCGCTGCTACTGTGGATTAACTTCACCTGAACCTCTTCGCTTGCCTTTGGATCTTTAGAACTTCTTCATCCAAAACTTAGCGGCTTTTGTGTGAAAAATCATCTAGTTTACAGGATCATAAAGCCGTTAGAGTTTCTTAGTAACTTCTTTCCTAGCCCAGCCAAGAAAATTCTTGAAGTTCTTGTGATACTAAGATAGAAGATAAATGCGAAAAATATTTCAGGTATTTTCTGAATGTGATACGTGAACACAAGGAACGACTGCAGATGGATGGTGAACCACGTGATTTCATGGAGGCGTATCTGCGAGAAATGGCAATTCAGCGAGATAACCCGCACTTCAAGTAAGTGACTACAGAACATAAAATATAAAATAAGATAAATTAAGGAATGTTACAGGGTTGTAAAGAAATCCACTAAGTAAATAAGGCAAATGCTCTCGGATTCCGCGAGTCCCAGTATTATTCTTTGAACTGATTGCAGTTCCATTTCAGTCCAGGAGCCCAGAGCTTTCGAATAGTCATTCAGTTCTATGTTTCTATCACATGGCTGGAGAACGGATTATGTTTGGTCAACCTCCCACCCCCTCATCCCTCCTCCCCTCCCCCCCCCTCCACCGTTTTCAAAGGTCCCGATTCTTTCACTGGAGCTCTAGCCGAGCGGCACGCTGCCGCTCAGTTAGTGGATTCATTTATTGCCCATGTCCAAGGGTAAGAGGGGTTACGTACACTACTACGAGCACTGCAAGGCTGCGTATTTATGGAAAGATGCAGCAACTATAATGCTCTCCTCAGCGGTCTATTGCGTGGACTCCGCCCTCTTATGTAAAGGTTGTCGGCGTCTCCGCTCACTCTTCCGTCTGTGCTCTCGCGTTGGCTGTATGACGAATCTGCTGATTCCAGCAACATTCAGTTTGTCAGTCAATGTGGCACTAGGCGCACCCGCTCGCCAAATTCTAGTGGTGGATTTAGGGCCTTCGAAACGTCAGAAAGGTGGGAATGTTTGTCTGCCAGTCTCTGCTTAACAACCTCGTAGCACAAGCATAACAATGCAGCAACATCGAATAATGGCTAAGCTTCAATATGAGAAAACGTGGAGCTGTTTTGACATTTTTGTGAGCGAGAATGCATAGTCAAAAGAATAAATAGAGCTATCACAAGGGCGACTTTACTTTGGCTTTGGCATCTGGCGATCTCTGGACAGGCGGAATGGAGACGACAGTCACCACATTACGATGGGGCTTCGCTTATCTACTCTATCACCCAAGCGTTCAGAAGAAGTGTTACGACGAAATCAATCAGGTTCGGTAGCACATTGAAGTACATAATCAACGGCTTGTAGCAGGTCAAAGGCACGGTCTAGGCTGATCGGAGAGGCTGGAACAGCTAATCATTTTGTTCCTGTCATCGAAGCCTTTCACCTTCACCTGCTCAGACGAATGGGCGCAGTCACAGTGGTTGGCTTTCTCCTCCTATACAAACAGCCTTTACAGGAGCCCTTCCCGGCGTTAGAGAGAATTTTTCCAAATACTGCCACCCCAAATTTTTTCATCCCCTCCACAAGCGACCAATCATCTCGCTAAACTTTCGTGAAAAATTGCCACCGGGCGAGGGGGAGGGGTATTACAATCAACTCTTCGTTTACCAGTCAGAAATAGTAGTTTGCGGCGCTATTCAGTGGTTTCGAGCGCGCAAACAAAAAAAATCAAGAACAACAAAAGAATCTCCGCGCCAGTAGGCGAAATACAACTCCCCTCCATCCAGCGATCAAGTTCAATCACCGTTGAATCGCAACATACGACTGCCCCGGTCTTGACTGTGCATTTAAGAGGGTGAGACTGTGAACTCCGCCTCCCCCTCCCCCTTCCCCAGTTCAGCAAATGTGTTCAGACGAGCATTTACTACCTAAATGAATTAAATGATAATTAGGTATTTGGAAACGAGCAGCCATGTTATTCGCGACGAAAGCAACTCCCATACGTCGAGGCAACGATTGCCGAGTTGCAACGTATCACAAATGTTCTACCATGGGCTATTCCTCACAGGTACGTTAACATTCGCTTCAATCCTATCGTAAATTTCGAAGGCAGTCGATGTTTGGTTAAGAGGCGCAGCAGTAGCTCAAGCGAGATGGACGTTCACCTGTTCCTTCGATTAGTGACATTTCACCAGCCGCTCCGCATTGTACAGTCATTATCAATGCAGAAAAGAGAGAGGGGCGTGGACAGGAGCGGGGTCAGGGCTGTCTTTCCACCAATGGTGCCATCGTGGGCCGTCAACAATTGGTGGAAATCGCTCCCCTTGCCACGCCCCAATCCACGCCTTCTCACCCTCTTTTTTTTGCAACTGTAATATCTTAGCCAATGCGCTCTGTTCCGACAGAACGGAATTTGACCCTCATTCATAAGAACATAACCGTTCCTCAAGCGACATGATTTTATCTATGCAATTTTTAGAACAATGGAAGATGTTGAATTGCTGGGATTCCGTCTCCCAAAAGGCACGGTCATTCTGCCTCAATATGGAACTGTACACCATGACCTACGCTATTTTCCTGAGCCGGACAGATTCAGACCGGAAAGGTAAGCGTAATCATTCGCTAGTACCGCATAATGGTGAAACCTCTGGAGAACTGAGGCTTTCGTAAGACAGCGTTCCTAGTCTGCGGCCTCTGCGCAGATGCGAAGGACCGTGGTCGAAACCGAGCTCAATCAATCAAGCAAATGAAATAGCTGCGAAAGCGCGCGCGTAGGCGCTGGCTTCACCTGTAGCCTCTTATTTTTCTGTGCTTTCTCAATATACTAAGAGCCGGCGCCAATCGATGCCGGACTGATTGAGGACAATGTCCCCCCTACTTTTATCCTATTCTCTGTTGGAACACAGGGGGGCTTGCGCTGATCAAAAAACGTCTGCGTTTGCATTCCCGTCTATAGTACTGGAGCCTTATTACGGAGGTCACTGTCTAACCAGGGAAGTCCGAAGTCCGCCAAATTACCATGGAACTTTGAATGGAGACCTGGGTAGATCGATAGAGTCTATAAGGTTATTTACAAATATAGATAGCAAAACTGCAACCTGCATTTCACAAGCAACTTATGAGCAGGTAAAG
>MU918178.1:0-10358 GCA_036418165.1 Cooperia oncophora | reverse complement strand
ATGCCCCTCATGAACTTCTCATTTCGCCGGTGAAGGTTTTTCTTTTTTCCTTCCTTCTTTCTTCCCTCTACTTTTCCTTTTTTCTTCTTTCTATTGCTCACACGTGCGGATGCTCCGAAATGAGGTGAGATCAGGCCACCTCCCGGGTGTCGGTGCTGCAAAGCGCAGCGGTGTGATGTCGGTCACATTGGGTCGCTTAGCGGGAGGTCTATTTGGATTACGGCGAAGGGTTCGCATCTGTAAGAACTACGATTTTCAGGAAGGGGGGTGGGGGAGAATAGTGATGTTTGTTTTTCCCAAACACGCTGCGCTACTTTTTTGGAACAGTTTTTTCCTAATGAGCTTTGGTTAGATTCTGAGTCTCAGTTACCCTTCTCGAGCTCAATGGAACTTCTTGAAACTGGGAGCTTGGTAAGGGTAGGGTTTCGATGTTAGCCGGGCTATACCGAGTGAAGAGGCTCGTAAACGCCCTAAAATTTTGCTTTGTGATGTCCTGAGTGGAATGTCATCGGAACTCTTCGTTCCAGTTGCGGATTTTAGGACCCAATTGCTTATTTGTCCTATGATCTCCTCTTGGCTCTCATTATTCGGTCAATTATTTATCATTACCCTAAATTTCCCTTCACTATTGCTTCCAGTCGAGAATGGATTGCTTAGATTTTGCTGGAATCCGCTCTTTTTCCTCCTAAATTCTCAATTTATTGTGTTTCGTCTCTGCTACCCTATAAAAAAGTAATGAGATTAAATAGTCCAACTCGTGCCTATTCTGACCCATTGATTTCAATTCTCTATTACTTTGCGAGCAGAACTGTTTGGTAAACAAATGCGTCAACCGCGTTCGTGTGTTTTAATCTATGGTCTTTTGAGCGCTGCCAATTATTTGTGCAGTTTACACGACTGCTTTTGACATCGAATGGCGGTGAGTAACCATATTTCTACCTATTTTCCTATTTTTTCCTCACGGTATTCATTTCTTAAATTTGTGCGCAATAAAAAACCAAAATTGGTTAAATATTCCCTGCTGTACGGTTGGAATTTGATTCGTAATGAAAAACTTCTCGTCCACTTTGAAAACGCCAACTGTTCAAAGCAAAGGTGTCAAACAGTGTGGAGGTAGGGAGAGTGGCATTTTTTCGAACTCTTGTTGACAGAACGGATATTTTTGAGAAGTGGTGCGATTTTTTGTGAAACCATGAAGCTCTACGAGCTTCGATTCTACTTGTTACTTCTTTGATTTTCTCTTGTACTCTTGCTGGGCAGCAAACAGCACTGGAAGTGCTGAAGAAATGAAGAGACGGGCTAGACAATCGTAATTTGTGGCGTCGTCGCTCGCAGACTATTGTACGGTCACGATGGGCATCAGTTTTTTTCCGGTGCAGTGAAATTCCTATAAAGTCGAGTAATAGCATGACTCCATGACAGGAATCCTACTCAAAAGAGGGGGGGGAGACGGGCAAGAGAATCGTAAATTGCCGCTTTGTCGCGGCAGTGGGCGCGACGTTTCCTCAATTTGCACTACCCTTTCGACTGGAGCATCGGATTTCATGTAGACAAGGACATTGTAGACACTTACGTCTATTTTTGGTCATAAATTGTCTATTCTCGACAGTACCCCCTAAACCATGTCCAATACGACCGGAATTCTCCTGGCACATACCCCTCAAACAGCCAGGCAGGATAACTCGTCTTTCGAGCACGGGGTCGCTAGCCACGCCCACGATCCCGGCACATCGTGATTGGCTCGTCACATACTCGAAAGGCAATTATGAAGCGATTGTGATCCGGAGCTTCATAATCGATTTCAATTTTATTTTAAGAAGATTTTCTTGTAGCCCTAGGCAAACAATCTACTCCCTATCACAGCACTAACCTTTATTACGGCTTTGATACGGTAACGCCTAGATGTCAGGGCACGCTCGGACCAATGCATACGGGGAGTTACTTCGCAAAGAGGGTTACTTGATAAGCCCGTCTTTGTTGTAGCGCATTTAGAGAGAGCGACAGCTCCTGACACGCTGTACCACTTTGACTCACTTAAAAGACTGATCAATGGCTCATAGCTTTTTAATAACACTTTATCTTATACCCTTTGAATTTATCTGTATTTGATTATTTTGTCTTCCCCTATATTTTTGCAGAGAGGAAAAAACCAAAAAAAACGAAAGGCTAACTATTTTTAATTATTTTCAACATTTGCTAGCAAAGTAGAAAGTCTATAATGACTTTGGCAAAGGATATTTTTCAGCAGCGTCGGCAGAGCATTCTCGAAAACCTTCTGAATCGTTCAGCACGACGGCGACGACCTACAGAGACAGAGATAGAGCGGTACGTCAACTTGACGAACTCTAAAATTTTATAGTCTAAGGGAATAAAGGATGAAGGATAAAGTTTTCACCTTTAATCAATCCCTTTATGGGTGCTGCATGCTGCACGCATTCTACTTTTTCAAGAATCGTATGGCTTATCGAGTGCGATGTGGTCTATACAATGACTTGCGGAGGCGAGCGATGACAAGTCAATGCTCTTCTCCTCTCGGGACGAATATGCTTACATTTACCTTCAGGTGTGGAGAGGCAGGTTGGCCTGCGCCAGAGTCAACCATAGTTCGAACCGGAGTCCGCGGAAGTTCATGATGCGCGCCCGCTTTTACTACAACACTCGTCTCAATAGGCTCCTATTTTTCTAGGTTTTTGATGCCGCTATTGAACCTCACCCCCCCCCCCCCAGGAAGACCAAGTAAGGAGAGAACGTGGCAGTTACCTTCTAATTTCCACCAATAACCTATTGAGAAGTTGTTCCACCTCTAGGAAGCCAGAACGTTTTCCCTAGTAAGCCGACGCTCAACTCGTCGTGATGTATATGGATTACTATGAACGTTCCATCGAAAGATGCAGAATAAGCGTTTTTTATCTTACTGAATCTCAGCATTAAGTGCTTCTGATCTGTAGCTCGGTTTCATGGGAGGAGCGAGGAATGAAGAAGGATGGGTGGGAAGAACTCCTTGCACGCTTCAAGAAATTCTAAAATCAAATAAAATAAGTCGATACTGGCCACAAAGCTGGCGGACGACCTCTTTCATGGTAAGACTTCCCATTGTTACTACCTCTTTTGATGCGAGACGCACATGAGCGAGGAAGGCGTTGTGCTCCTTGTTGGCGTCTGAGCGACAGAAGGCGCAACGACTCCTGTCCGCCTCAGATGGCTTTGTAAACGTTAACTTTTCACTACAACACAATCGCTTACTAACGACAAACCGACAACAGATGAACGCAAGATCCCCTGTTCCACTGTGCAATCAAAGAATCTGGTTAGGGTTCTGGGTTATATCACGCATCCCATCACACAAAAGTCCGTTTTCAAATTCATTCAAACCATTAGAATCCATTTTTTGGGCAATTACCTCGTGTCTCTATGTTATTGTACGGTATCAATGACGTGAGGAACTTGCTCATAATCGGACATTAAGTTGCTATTGGGGTTCACCTGGATCTTTTTTGGTATCGATGATGTTATTTATCGTTCGTGGAGCAACTCATGCGGAAAAAAAGATGGAATGCATTACCCAATTAGAAGTTAAACAGGTCCTGGGGCTATCATGCTAATGGTAAGTAATTCAAAACTCGTGCATCAATTCCATCAGACGGATAACTGCTAACAGAACATCACCCATCAGGCAGAACAGGGTGACGTGGAGAAATCCACGATTGCACTGAGTGCTAATATTTTTAGAAAACTTTTTTTTTGGGAAACGTGCGGCGGCAAGTTCTGTGGGACCAATAGTTGAGTTCGAACCGTTGTCGTTTCTATCGCCCGCTCCATCACCAGGAGAGGCTGGTTTGGGCTCGCCACCACCCTACAGGACAGTCTCCTCATGCTCGAAGAAGGACGAGGGGCTTCAACTGCATATTGGCGCGGTCATGGAGCTTATTCGCGACTGTTTGGATCACAAATGTGCAGATTGCAGATTGCAGAGGCGTAATCCTTTCAGAGCACAACATAGTAGTGCTGAACCTTTCGAAGAGGTCGCTAATCCACCGGTCCAATGTTAACCACAGGGTGGCCCATAATCCTGAATACGGCATAATTCGCGATTCTCTGCGACCTACTACACAGCCTGGGCGGTTCTTGGACTGGAAGTGCTGGCGGGCCTCTTCTATTAAAATGCTACACTGCCGATGGGCCGTGCGCCAATCAAGTAAGGAAGAATTTGATCCGGTTAAAATCCCTGATCTTTCCACAACCATTTTCAGTGGGGTCAGCGCTACGCGCTTCGGGAGGCGGGCATCCGCGATTTCGCCTCAGCGCTGCAGTAGCTCGTAGGGCAGAATGCGATTTTCGGGGGAGTGAAGGGGGATGAGCCACTTTGCTCCGTCCACTTTTCGCAAATGGCATCACTCCCGGAGCCCATCCCTGTTATAAACTGCTGGCTAATTCAGCATTTTCCTAGAATTAGAGTCAGACCAGGCTTTCCTGAGGTAGCGAAGAGAAATCCAAAGGCGTCATAATTAGTCGATTTTCCCAGCTCGAAAACAGGTAACCTTGCTGTGGAAAATAACTGTCCCAATTTTTTTCATGCCAAAGATGTTTGTCCTTGTCAGCAATTCCACAGTCTGCTATCATATCGTACGACGTGTTTGTGTGTACATTTAACCAGCGATTGGGTGACTTTCACGGTTCAATGCATGCATCATACTATCGTCACACTAATTTGGCACAATGGCGGACCGCAGCAAAGAAGTATCAGTAACTGGAACGTTGCTGAATGACTTCGGAGGAATCCGTAAACAAAACGCGTCATCAAGAGCAGGAAAAGCCTGGTAGTTGATCGGAGGTCCATCCGAGAAGTAAGCTTTTGGGCGTTTAAACGTTTGGGAACCGAAGACGCTGAGGTAGTAAAGCAACTGGGTGCGTGCTGGCCGGTCCTACCCTGTGTTCATGTGGTCACTGTTTCGGGTGAGGGGGGCATTTTGCAGTTCTGCTAGTTTCATTTGCTAGATTCTGTTAAATTACACTTCTCGCTTCGGCGAAACCTATAGCCTCCTGCGAAGCTGCCTCTACCAAGCCGAAATGTGTCGTTAACACGCATTCAGGCGCCTATTCTCTTGTGGTTTCTAGGGGAAGGGGGTTGTAGGACATTCATGTTACTTCTTGTCAAAATGTAGAGCTTTGTGGACTCCTCAAACATATGAAAAATGGGCAACTGATGAGGTTGGAACTCTAGATGAAATTCATGTCATAAATCTGGAAGCTTCAAAGTATGATTAAGTAGAAAGTAACTCGTCTACTCCAAAGCAACATTGGTTCCTCTTCGATTATCCCTAGTTTCGCTAGAACCACACCGACAACCCTGTCAAGGGTTTTTAGGGTTTCCAGGGACTGGCAAAGTCGTACGGTGTTAGCAAACCGACACTTTACACGACTTCATAGGAGTTACCGGCTTCAAATGGTATTACAGGCATTCACTGTTACGAATGCTCGGGAAGTTGAAGAAAACTTGCAAAAATTTGAAATATTAAAACTACTTGAAGGCTCATTAAATGCCCCTTTTTTGCTATTATTCAAACCCTCAAATAAACTAGATAAAAAAACTAAATAGGCCATGCGTGCAACTTTGTCTGGGTGTCCTAGAATATTTTGGGCGCGGGTTGGTTTGTTCAGTGATTTGCAAAGGCCAGCCAGTGCATCAGTCACCCTTTTCGAGCTTACTTGACAAGTCTGGTAGCAATATAACAGCCTTATAGGGAGGACGTTTGGCCGGCCAGGGAAGTGCCGATCCGGGGTTCGACAAAAGAGTGCACGCGTAGCAAGCACTGTCACTAGCTATTACACTACAATCGTCCTTTCCCTCCCTGAATACTTCTATGGACTCCACCATGTCTGACAGTGTTTCGGTAGTCAATGATTACCACTTGGCGCTGACGCTTTCAGATTAGTCATTCATTAGGTCTCTAGCGATATAAGGTTTGGCATAGCGGTGCGAGGTCCAACCCTCGAATAATATCAAGGTAGTGGCGCTCCACTATTTATCTACCTCTTATTAATAAGTATGAATCAGACCCATCTGGGACGAACTGATAACTGTATTGGATGTTCAGCTGGATACACGGTCTCATCCGCTGCGGATGCTAGAGCCTACTAGGATGCTGGGTTTGGTGCGGCGCAAACCCGTCTGTACAGTTGTGGAAGCTCAGAGACCACAATCAGTGGACAATGGGCTAGCGTCGCGCCTCACCCCCCTAGCCCTGACACGCCCCTACATGCGCAGTGAGCAAGACTGCCATATATATCGATGAACGCCCACCTAGGACTATGAGCTTCCGCACAGGCAATAACATGTATGAATGGACTCCGCCGTATGTGAGTGGAGGTAGAATGCATGTCCTCAAGGTGTATTTGGTTGTGCAGTGACTGCATGGGAGGTTTGGTCAGCCTTGTCGAGAGTCAATACGAGGTGTGCATCCGTATTACCGTATAACACTCGTCACTTGTGATATTGCGCTTCGGTTTCCAGTCCAAAAATATGACGAACATTGTTTTTTTCAGTTTCCGTTCAAAATTCATAACTATTCATGTGTGGTCTCTAGTTGAACTACATGAATCAGCGTTAATCTCTTGTGTGGGTGTTCAGCGAACATCAAAGATTATGACGAGTTTGGTTCTGTGTGAAAATTTACCGATCGATGTGAAGTTCTAAGTCAAGCAGGAGAACAACCGAAAAATAATGATAAACCTCCAATCAAAAAAGCCAATTCATTCGTTAAGAGGCATCTTGAAAAAGAAGAGACGTAGGTGCTGGATCTAGTTTAGCTGATCGAGCAGGCAGCCGCCAGTCCGTCCTTCTTCCCCCTTACCCAAGGCTCAAGTTCGGAACGCAGGCGCCGCTGCAAGGCGTGCTCAAGCAGACAGACAGCTAACAGCCTGCGCAACTTTGACCATCCTGCGCTCTAAGCGTAAGCCTTGTTCGAAGGGAAGTGGGGACGCTGCCAGCTTCGAGGCACTGTCCACAATCAGGTATAGCTCGAAAATATGGCTGTGGGAGGGTCGTGTGTTCCGCGACACAAAATTGTACGGGTTTTGTGGCAAAAAATGTAAGGGGAGGAGCGCTACAACGCGATATAGGCCACGAGTGACGCCTTCCTTTTTCCAGTGACTCCGCCTCCAAGGCTCGCCTTCCAGTTAAAAACGAGGCTGCAGGACGAAAAAGCATGAAAATCGTCACTTCTGCGGTCATAGAGTTTTGAGCGGGGATCGATGAAAGTGTAATGTTGGAGATGGAGTTAGTTGGGCACGTACAATTGGGATCGGAATGAGGTTCTATCTAGGACACTCGGCATGTTTTGTTCTGCTTTCTTCTTCATTATCGGGTTACTCTGAGCATTGTGATGGCAAGTGATCGCGCCGTCTTTTGCCTTTAATTGCTTTACCACTCGGAAATATTTTTCAGTGTCTATAATTAAGACGAAGTTTTCGAGTCTTGAGGCCCTTCACTAAAGAATAGGCTAGCGAAACAAAACTAGTTTGCTTATAAGGTTGTGGTTATGGCGCTTATAAGCTTAGAGAGGACACTTAATGAAGCGTTCTTGTGGCAAAAGATTGACCGACTTACCTACTGGGTTTTTTGGGGCAACGTCATCATTAGATTTGCAGTACTGGAGATTGGTTCACCTTTCGCGGAACTCCTTTTTGACTCAAGCCAGAGTCGACTGGAGATTCGGTCCCAGCACCTTTTGCTGAGTGATGAAGGCCATTTACCATCCAGCAATTCTACCCGGCTATACGTGCACGTGTGGAAATAGTGAGTTATTCCATGACCACACTTCATAATTCCCCACTCTATCACAAGAATGCTGAGTTATGGGCAAAAGTGCCCACTCTATATTTCTCAAGGTAACTCCATTGAGTAGCATGACCTTAGTCGATACTGTCAAGCCGGATATTCTATCGCTGGTCCACAGGTATCCCTTCCCCATGCCCTTTGAGCCGAGCATCCGAGAGTAGGAAAATAGGGAAGATGGATGAGAGAAGCAAAGAGAGAAAAGAAGCAAAGAGGAAGAAAAAAAGGACGGGGGAAGAGGGCTACGTAGCTGACGGGTATCTTGAGAGTGTAACATTCATTAGAGGACGCATGCACGGTCCATTCCTAGGCAATCTCCGCGGAATGATGAAGCCCTAGGTGTGACTTGGCGGTTTATCTTAGGTTTTTGTTGATTGGGCGAAGGCGGCTGGTGGTACAAAGATCCGCTACCAGTCATACAGTTCTTGTAAGTACCGCCAAGGCCAAGCACTGCATCACTGCATCCACCCCAGGGGTTGACCGATGACTGATATTTATATATAGATATTTGGAAGGGCAAAACCTAGTCGAGTGAGCATGAACCTCCAGTTCATGAAGCGCCTAGTAGTGGAATGCACGGCATCTTTAGAAAACCATCGTCTTGTATTTTATTCCGCTGACGTGCATATGTTCCTCTTACACTTGCACGTCGAGTTCTAGCAAAAATGGAAAATAATTTTCCAGGTCACCCAGCTTTTGTCCTATTAAGAGCAGTTCTTAATCTGCGCGATCTCTGTGTTCCTTACTATCCAGAGTGATGGGTCATCCAGACACTACAAACACGTGCTGTTATCGTAAGGTAATCAGCTGTGGCTTGTAGTGGTTTTGCGAGTTGGAGGCGTGGCCAACGTAACGTACTTCCTCTGTTCCACCCACTCTTTAATACAGTGACTGTCACACTTGGTCACAATGCGAGCGGTTACTACGAATTTTCCTGCACGAGTTCAATTCTTCTGGAAAAAATGTACACGGTAGGTTTGCCACTTGCTATTGGCTTGTCTCTTCTGTTCTCATTTTCGTTTGCAGAGTTATTAGCAATATTATGCTTGCACGTTCAATATTAGAGAATGACAGAGTAGTTACAAGTGGTGCTAATTGCTTCTGTGAAGGGAGGGGGGGGGTGAAAGGTCAAATTCATACTTGGTTTCGGAGCACAGACAGAGTAGCGGCAAGTGGTGCTACTCGCTTTTGCTGCGAGAGGTGGACGTGGACGGGAGACTGGGTGAGAGGTCAGATCTTTGGTTTACTCCTGCCAAGAACGAGATTTCTTTACCTCTAAGGTCGCTAAATTGGTGCCAAGCTCATGTGGGAGGGTGAAAACACTGATTTGACTGTAGGAAACGTCGTGTGTGTAAAGTTCATGTCGCAGAAGCGGACCTCTTTGGCTTGTGAGGGTCATTTTGCCATTCCCCAGTTTCTTTTGCAAGTTCCCGTTCAACTACACGTCACACCAAGAGGTGAGACCTGTAGACCCTTCTTAAGTGTAAACGATGCTCGTGCTTCTGCATAGCTTCACTAGAGCTTACAGGTCCACAGGAAGCATGGACAGTGATCGGTGGGAACTGCCCCCACCAATTCGAAGTACGTCCGCGAAGGGTTGTATTTGGTATCGAAATAATTTTTTTTGATTTCCGGCTTTTTTCGTTTCACGCACGCCGAGGAGGACAAGTTGGGAGGGGGTCGTATGTAGACAAAATTTTTCACACTGCGATTATTTGCCTTGCGTAGGTGGTCCTCTCAAGCTTTCGTAGGGACCGAAGCACTCAAGAGCCTATACAATTCACTACAATTCTGTGTAGATGCGAGATGCATGGCGAACACCAAAAGTGTCTGTGTCTTGATCCCTTCATTCTTATTATATTCTCATAAAACTAGGATTTGAGCGTCATTGAAAGCAAGTGAGTTTAAAGTTCAACCCTTGAGCGAGATCCGGTTTTTGTCCATCTTATTCTTTTCCTGACTGATACTAGTGGGCATGAGAAAATTTATGTTTCCGGAGCTAATGAATTTGGGATGCACCACTAGGACACGTGTTAGCGGAATTTTTGCAAAATAAGGCTATCCTGGAATACCCTCCTCTGTTACGACCCCCCCACTCTTCCCATTTCCCATCCCACCTACCATCGTCCGAAATCTTCACAGCCCTTATCTTTTTCACAGAGTTATTTAACAGAAATGCTCCTCTTTTCCCTCTAGAAATTAGCTTCGAGCGCGGGTATTCAGCACAGTTGAAGCACGTCAACTACAACCCCACCCATCGCTCTGGCCAATTTCCATCCAGTAAAGTAGTGGCGCTTTTGAACGCGTTAACTTACACAGAGCACTGAGGGCCAGCCAACGTACTATCCATGGTTTTCTCCTTTCGGGATGTACTATCCATGGTTTTTCCTTTCCGGGATGTTATACAGTACCCGCCGTAAGTGTTCAAAAAATTACGAAAAAAACGCCGATCCGCGTTTTTTTCGTTTTTTCGTTATAGAGCTGTTCCTGTTGACTTTTTGTATGGATACCCATATATGGCTAG